>JAWNNW010000367.1:0-54666 GCA_035044465.1 Scaptomyza tumidula
AGCAGGTTTTCGAGGGACTGTAAAGGTAAAGGTGTCTAAAGGTAATGGTTTCACGGTATTTGTGGACAGTTTTGGGGGCAAAAGTGTCAGTTATTGTGTTGCAGGTACGCATATGTCAAAGTTCATCGATATATTCCACCCGCAAGTCCAGTCCAAAATATTGTAGGTTCTTCTGAAAGTATCCGAGCGTGAAAAAATGGTATTTCTTCAGCAGAGCCATAGAAAACTTTTATTCTGGACTACTTCAATTTATCTGGACTACTTCAAACTTTCTGCCACACAAGAATTTCTAAACCTTAAGATACAACTGTGGGTGACGAAAGCCTAGCTTGTAGAGTAGCCTGTGGCATACTGCATACGCAACTTCAATGTTCCACATCTCCGGTGTTTCTCAACCGATTTCAATAAAAATTTCACAGATATTCATTTTTTTTATCTAATCCTCAAATGCCAAATGTTTTCCAAATTCAAGATTTTGTTGTTATCGATAACATGTGTATATCAGAAACGGGGAAAGTTATCGAAAATCGAAAAGAAGCTTGTACTTCCTAGGCATTAGGCGAGCTTAAGTTTGAAATCTGGAGACTCTGGCTCTTATAGTCTCTGAGATCGATGCGTTCATACATACACACAGACAGACGCACATGGCGCACAGAATTAATCTACAAACAAAATATTTTGATAATTTTTAAAAAACAATAAGTTTTGCGCTAACATTTTTTCAATACAATATGCTGCTTCAACCCAACGATAATGTAATGAACATAGATTGGAAACCAGAATACCGTACGGTATTCACAAAAAACTGCTGAGCCCTGTAGACTGGCTCGTGTTCTTCTTCTTATACTTCTCGGCCTGCTTCTAATTGGAATTCGTTTTTGCTTTGTGTACACGCTTGTCGTGTGCAAGTATACGTATACTTCTCGGCCTGCCGCTATATTTGAATTTGTTTTTGCTTTGTGAATGGTCTGCTCACGCTTGTCGTGTGCATGTGTGTAACTCTTATAGTTTTTCACTCTATCTGACTTGCCAACGAGAATGTAAAAATGAATAAATGAAATTGAAAATGAATTAAACAAATCGTTACAATTAATTAATTTTAGTTCTACGTTAGTTTTAATACAGGTCCTAGGTCAGTTCTGCGGCCAAAAGTATCAAATAATTAGTTTGCTTTTTATTTGAGATACTCTAAAGTTGCTTTTGCGTGAGCTCTGATAAATACATATGTACATTTGTATGTACATATGAGGTTTTCAGCAACCAGACAGTGCCGAATACATACGACACAGCATGAGCAGTCAATACACAAAACAAAAAAAAAATCCAAATATAGCGGCAGGCCGAGAAGTATACGTATGCAACCACACAACAAGCATGAGCAGTCCATACACAAAACAAAAACAAATTCATACACGGCGGCAGACAGAAATGGATACGCAATGAACGAAAATACAAATATCGTATGAGGGAAATAGGTGCTATTGTACAGAGCTCGTTTACTAACTGTAAAAAAGAGGGGTAATTATTTTCGTGTCTTTAGATTACATAGTCATTGATGCTGCTTTGCGACTTTTAACCTAACAGAGTCTAAAACCCAACTATCGGCAGTGAATGAGCCGTAATATTTACGGACAATGATTGACCGTCAATGCCCTCTTGGAAAATACACTCATGCCGGACTTAAATAACCGGTCGTCTTTAAATACTGTGAATAACGGATAATGATATAGTTGAAAGACCCTAAAACAAAACTAAATCATTCATAGTGATTCCAACTTATTTTTAGAGTTGCAAACTGGCAAGAATACCAAGAGCATCACGGGTATACAATAGCAAAGCAAAATCCACATGTACTGAAATGTAGCAATTGCCATTAGCTGTACCGCAGAGATGAATATGTGTCATGTAATGGGATATACAAGTACAACCTTTTTACTGTAATCGCTTTCCGAAGTCACATATCAAGCACAAATCGTGTATTTTGTTTTACAATAAGAGTTTGGGTGAAGTTGAAAATTTTTATTTCACGAAACTTCGACTAATTTAAGTTGTTTATTTAGATTGTAGCAGTTATTATTGGTCCAAAATGTCAAGCGTTATAAACTTCTGAAAAAATGTTCAATTAATGTGAACTGGTTCGAGCTCTGAGGCAGCGTTCAAGTCTGGTTAAAAATGTGTTCTTGCGCATGTAGCATTGGTTACGGCTACGCATGTAACAAGGTATCAGTGAACCAAACAATTCCGCAAAAGTACACCCCCATTTGTTTTGAACATCCATATCCCATATATCTGTGTGCTGGTTACAACTCGCCTGCAGAATATTTCAGCTAGGAAAAATTCCTGTAGAGAGACACATAATTTTGACTATGTATTTTTCGTAGATAACATAAGTTTAAAAGCAGCTACTGTAGTGCATAAATGTACATATTCTCTTATACTGTCAATAAAATAAAAGTCACATAAGCTAGAGCAAACTTATATATCCTACACTGGGCATGTACCATTTTTTTTAGATAAGAAATTTATTATTGATGAGAGGATTAGATATTAACTTATATTTCGAAAAAATGGTTTCAAATAATATGGTGATTTGTATGGCTTATAATTTTTTTTTACAACGATATTCAATATACTTACTTTTATAAATCATTCTAATAATTATTTATTTTAATAACTTCATTAATATAAAAAAGCGAAAATAAAATTCGTTTTAAATTGAAATCTTATGTTGGCAACCCTATTGTCGTAAACATAAAGTTATTACTGTGTACAGAAAATAGGTAACTCAATAATCAGCCTGTATACAGATAATTTTAGCGCATGCGCATGAGACAATCTGTTGTAGTCCGTCGTTTCACATAGCGTTAACAACTTACTGGATAATAGTTTAGTAAAAACTTTCTTGGGTTTAAAAAGATAAAATGTAAATACTATCAACAATTTAATACATATCGAAATCGTAACGCATTATTATTATTAAAAATTCATATTGAATGAACTTTAAATCATAAATACCGTGCTGTTAAGAAAACGCGTAATAAGAAGCGAGTTAAATCACAAGTCCCAATATACTGACAAATAAAATATAAATTTATATCAATTGTTAAAAGTGAAAATATTAAATGGGGTGCCTAAGTAGTAAAGATCGACTTACAAAAGAAGATATGGAGTTTTTAAAAACCCACACCCGTTATGATGAAGCTACTATAAAAGAGTGGTATAAAGGATTTAAGGTGAGTTTGGCGCAGCTTATTTAAATAAAGCATATCAATTGTATATATATATATATATTTTCAAATACATTTTTATTTTTGGTGTAGCAAGACTGCCCCAATGGACGTTTGACTCCTGCGAAATTCGTTGACATGTATAAAATGTTTTTTCCATCTGGAAACGCAGAAGAGTTTTGTGACCATGTATTCCGCACATTTGATATGGATAAAAATGGCTATATTGACTTTAAGGTAATTACTTTAATATCATTTGCAAATGTCTCTAATTGCATTTTAGTTTTTGAACTCATTTTTGACACAATATTAAATTTAATTTATGAATGAAATACAAATTCCATTGAAAGCTAACAATAAATCAGTATAGTTGCTAATAATACAACGTGAACATACGTTAATACAACAAAAAATAAAAAACATTTGCAATTTATAACATAATTTTTTACATATTTATTTCAAACTGTGGAATGTCAAATTTCAACAATTATAAAAATTTACAGAAAAAGGGGAAAATAAAACAACAGCGATATATTGCAAACATCAAGCTTTGTATTTTTTTTTAATTATATTTTTTTATTATTTAATTAAATCTTTTAATTTAATTAAATCTTTTAAGAGCTGAACAAGCTTAATAATAAATACGAGCCAATATAAAAAATCATCTACAAAAAAATAAGTTAAAGCCGAAAATCTGTTTTATTTTTACTGCCATTGTGGTGTTAACATTTATGAAAGATGTTACTTGAATCTGTTGTGTTTTTATTATTCAGCAACTCATTGTTTCCACCCGAATCCGATTTTTGCATTCAGTTTATAAAATGATTACTTTGCAGGAATTTTTGCTCGCAATAGATGTTACTTCTAGCGGTACACCAGAAGAAAAACTTAAATGGGCATTTAGAATGTATGATGTGGATGGCAATGGCGTTATTGACATCCAAGAAATGACTAAAATTGTTCAGGTATGCTGGAATATTACGCTGTACATTTGTATATTTCGTCATGCTGTTTACATTTTTTTCACGGTACCATGTATGTGTGCGCTTTGACCGCACTCTATAACAGATTGAAGGCGCGCCAGCCGTGTGCTGATTTTGTTGTTAATTTATATGATGATTTAAGTGAAATAATTTACATAGATTTACATAAATTAAACTTTTTCCCAATAGATGTTTAGAAAAGCATCACTCACTTTTCAATCAAATGTTGTTTTTTGTTACTTTACCGTTGACACATAGACATTTAAAACATAAACATTAGAAACAAAAAAATGAATAAAATTCAGATGATTTTATAAACATTCTATTCGAGTCAAATATTGAAAAGAGCAGTTTGAGCATTGTTTGAAGATTAGGTTTATACAACTTATCAATTTGCCGATTTATTTATTTATTGTAGGTGTCCTCCAGCCAAATGCTGTATCTAAGTGCTCTATAAACAGACAATCGGCAATATAAGTTTATAATTATAATGAATATATTTTCAGGCAATCTACGATATGCTAGGGGCATGCTCTTCAAATCGTCCCGCTGATTCTGCAGAGGAACGTGCAAAAAATATATTTGCTAAGATGGATGAAAATAATGATGGTCAATTAACTCAAGATGAATTTTTGAAAGGATGTTTGCAGGATGAAGAGCTGTCTAAAATGCTCGCCCCTTAAATATTTATATTCCATAATATGTGTGTATTTGATGAAATCAGTAATGAAATGTATAAATATTTAATTTATATTTCTTATACTAAAATTATATAAAAATATTGAACATTATCAATTAGTTTCAATAATTTTAATAAAAAGTGCAGCTCGCTCTATGGTTGTAGGTTCTAAATTTTATATTTGATCTAGTTTAAAACTATGTATAAATTCTGGGACAGGTCTTTCATCTCAAAGTTTGTGTTTGATCCCGAATTTCTGTCTGCCACATGGAAAGTAAAAAAAAACGTGGACAATGCATCCTCCCCTTTCGTCTCCTGCATCCCCTTGCAGTAATAATTTAAGGGGGCATGGTATGTGATCCCACAAGCCTTATAGCGAAATTGTGAAAAAGTTAGCTTTTTAGGTTCATGTATGTTTTGTTCATAATAGCGTATGTGCATTTTTAGTTTTTTTTTTTTTAAATAACCGAACTAGAAGAGCATCGCATGAGCATATTTATAAAGCTAATCATTCTATGAACTCTGCTTTCTTGACTACTCGAAAATATGCTATCAACAAACGAACAAATCGAATAGAGTGCTACAAACAGCAAAATCGAACATTGTTCAACTCGAAGGTTTTTTGTTTTACATACATTGCCAGGTTCGATGCAGTACGTTTTAAAATTGTCGCCAGTCTGACGCACAAACTGGGGGTCTGATCGCGAGCGAGCTCACAAAAACAAAACGCACAAGTAGATATTGTAAAACTAACATATGCGCTGTGTCCGTCCGGCATGAAGCTCGAAGGTCAGCCACAAAATCATGTATGATTAAAAGTGTAGATATGCTTCTAATTGCAAAACACTGGAATATTGCGAATTTTTAGTTTTATGATATCACTTTACGCAGTGCACACGTATTTGTGCCCGTAGAAGCGGTTGTTTGCCCACTCACAGTTCTGTTCGATCGTTTTGCAAATGTAAATAGAATAAATATTCATATATAAAATAACCCATTAACCGATTTTGTTTTGGTTATAATATTATCGAGCATTCAGAAATGCTATTGTGTTATACCGACGATGCGTCTGGTATAATGGCCCTCCAAGTAGTAGGTAGGTCGGACTTGTACTTTGGCTGAAATAACTAAAACACACGGATTGTTTATTAAGAGACTACTTTGAGTCTTATTTATTCGCGAGTTTAGTTAATTTATCAGCGGTGAGTAAACTAACGGACAATTAGCTGCCTTGTCCGGCGATACGCCTGGATCGGTTGAGCTGTTGAATCAGACTAAAATGTAATGAAAACATCAAATGAATCTTAAGCTAAGAGAAAACGCCGGGCTTCGCACAAAGTGCTGAGTCTGGCATTTTCTCCAATAACGGCCACGCAAATATGTCGTGATTGCCAGCTATGCAGCAGCATTCGTTCGAGTTCCCGTGGTATCACATTACCGTTTCATTGGAACGTCGATGTTCTGCTGACTTAAGTAAATAACTATAAGTTGCTAATAACCGCAAACAGATTTCTAGCAGCTGAACAATATTGTTGTAACTTATGTCTTATTTTTTTTTAAACATGCGAAATTAAATAAACATTCGTTAACTATGCCCCCCTTAAGACTAAGGCCGTCCTCGGCCGATTCCAGATTGCCCACAATTATGATGAGGCACGGGAAGCTAAGGATGCCATGGTTGATCGTGATATCTGGTCGAGGGGGTTGCGTCACCCCTGGTGTTTTGCTGGTACGCTGTTTCTTATACGTAACATATAATTGCTTTAAGTGACGGAAATACAATAGTACTTAAAATATTTTTTCTTTATGTATTTTTTTTTTTTTGTATAGAATACAGGACTGGGTTATCTTAACGGACGAAGCGGAAATTTAAATAATGGAAGAGATAATAATTTATTTTTTTTTATTTTTTTAAAATGTAAATTTAGAATTTTGAATTACTTATAAATATTGGTGGATTCCTCAAGCTTTAATAACGTCAAACGTTGCGCATAAATGGCTATGGTCGATTGATTGATTCGATCTAAGACTATTACCTAACGAAATACAATGTCCGCATCAGCGACCCCACAGTATCAATGCTTATACCTTAAACTAAGATAAAGTCCAAAGCAGTTATGCCAATGAAATAGTTACTATACGCGCTTGAGCCACAAAATTAATATTAAACAAGTAAGAAGGCTCTAGTCGAGATATCCCGACTAGACGATACCCTGATCCCTATACTTTACGCGTACAGTCAGTGCTTGCAAGTATATGTGTGTGTGTGTGTGTACGCGCATACTGCATAGTGCATACAAAACTTCAATGTCCCATATCTCCGGTGTTTATTATCCGATTTAAAATAAGATAAAAATTTCACAGATTGTCATTATTTTGTTTTATAATTTAAATTGCATCTCAAAGTTTTCCAAATTCAAGATTTTGTTGTTATCGATCCCATGTGTATATCGGAAACGGGAAGAGTTATCGAAAATCGGAAACAAACTTGAACTGCCTAGGGATTAGGCAAGCTTAAGTTCCAAATCTGGAGTCTCTAGCTCTTATAGTCTCTGAGATCGACGCGTTCATACATACTATTATTATTATTATTATTATTGGAC
Source organism: Scaptomyza tumidula (assembly GCA_035044465.1). NCBI lineage: Eukaryota > Metazoa > Arthropoda > Insecta > Diptera > Drosophilidae > Scaptomyza > Scaptomyza tumidula. The sequence goes on from JAWNNW010000367.1 coordinate 7,493, forward strand.
GTAGATGTACTAACGGACAGTACATTCAAGTGGCCCAACGATACCAAGCACCGGCTTGTTAACGCGCGGACCCTCGCACAAAGCGACCCACCACCCGCCCATCCGACCGAGGGGCGCACCGCGTTGCGTGCGGTTACGATGATCGCGAACATGTAGACAAATGACATAACACAATTTTTTTTAGTAAGCATGCAGAAGTGGTACTAGTTATTAGGTGGGAAAGATCATTATATAATGAACATAAGATCCGAAAAGGGTTATGGTTAGCATAGTTAGAATAGCAAGCATGCAGGGCTATGGGTAAAAAATTTCTACTAGATCTAATGGGAACTGCAAAGTTAATTTGGTTAATCAGTACGGGGGAATCAATTTCACCAAGTATTAATTTATGAACAAAGGTTAGTGCGAGCATGGTTCTACGATTAGTAAGAGAGGGAAGATTTAATAATAAAAGTCTACTGTGGTAATGAGGTAGGTTAGTACTATTATCCCAGTTAAGACCCCTAAGGGCAAAGAGCAAAAATTGTTTTTGTACCGATTCTATTCTATCCTGATGAATCCTGTATTTGGGATACCATATACAAGATCCATATTCGAGAATCGGTCGAACAAGAGACATATACAGAGTTTTAGTAATGTAAGGGTTGTCGAATTCCTTCGACCAGCGCTTAATGAACCCTAAGGCACTTGATGCTCGATTTGTCATTGTCGTAATATGCTTGTCAAATTTAAGCTTTGGGTCCATTAGGATACCCAGATCCTCAACCAATTCAATCCGATCAAGTGGTAGGTTATCCAGAATATAGATATTAAAAAAAGGCATTCGCCTATAAAAAGACATAACTTTACATTTACTGCAATTGAGATGTAGTAAATTTACTCTGCACCAAGTTTGAAAATTGTCTAAGTCACTTTGCAGTCTATGACTAGACAGAAGATTTGCAGCTGGCATGCATAATTTTACATCATCAGCATACATCAGCACCCGTGAGTGGTTTATTACGGACGGAAGGTCGTTTATAAAGAGTGTAAATAATAAAGGTCCAAGGTGACTCCCTTGTGGTACACCAGAAGTGACCTGGACCGCTTTAGAAACTGAGCCATTAAAATAGACTCTCTGCGTTCTAAAAGTTAAGTAATCCTGAATCCAAAGAATAAGGTTATTGGGAAAGCCCAAAAGTTTAAGTTTATGCATTAAAAGTAGATGATTAACAGAGTCAAAAGCCTTACTGAAATCGGTGTAAATAACATCAGTTTGCAATTTGTCTTCAAAGCCCTTAATAACAAATGATGTGAATTCTAGTAAGTTAGTAGTGGTAGATCTTTGTTTCATGAACCCGTGCTGGCACGGTGAAATCATAGATTTACAAAGATGTTGAAGATAAGAGGTTATTAGTTTCTCAAAAATCTTAGGAATAGCAGACAACTTGGAGATACCCCTATAATTTTGAGCATTATATTTATTTCCTTTTTTGTGCAAAGGAATTATATACGACTCTTTCCAAATTTTTGGAAAAGTGCACAGCTCCACGGACAAACTAAACAATTTAAGTAAAGGTTTCAAAAGATCCTGAGCACAGTACCTAAGCACACAGCTTGGTATTCCATCAGGTCCTGGAGAAAAAGTGGGCTTAATAACCTGAAGATCACAAAGAAGTGAACTCTCAGTGATTTCCGGCATGAAAATGCAATTTGAGGCATTTAGCCGATAGGGGTAAGGCATGACGACTGGTTGAAAACAAGGACTATAAGTCGTTTGAAAAAATTTAGCAAATAGATCGGCAATGGCCTGATCTGAGTTTGCTTTAATTTCTTCAAAGAATATGTTTGTTGGTATAGTCGATGACTTGCGTTTCGCATTAACGAAATCAAAAAACCGTTTAGGATCCTGCTGAAACTGTAATCTACACCTAGTCAGGTAATTCCTGTAACATTGGCTATTGAGGACTGAAAAATTGGAACGAGCAATCAAGTATGCAGAACGTGCTATCGGAGAGCATGATTTTCTGAAACTCTTGTAGAGTTTCGATTTACGATTTTTTAGAATTGTCAACTCTCTGGTAAACCACACAGGTTTATTTGACCTGTTTGGCGTTCCATAAGGGACACACAAATCAAAAAAAGAATTTAAAGTATTATAAAAATGTCAGACCCATAGAGGGTAGACCAGTCAGTCAGGGCCAACAGCCGAGTAAGTTTTGCAAAATCGGTTTTCCGAAATTGACGTACACGGCTTAAACGATTTCTACCGGGGCCTAGCACCCGGTAGGGAAAAGTGATCGACACCTCCAACGTTGGGTGGTATAAATCTTCTGGATAAGATATGGGCTGTGATCGGGTAATGGCTGAGGAGGATGGATCCAAAACAAAAACCAGATCAAGCATTTTATTAAGAGAATTTGGGATATCATTTATTTGATTCAATGATATCCCAAGTAAGTTGTTCAAGAAATCATTCTGTGCCGAGGGGATCAGGGCACCGGAGTCGGGACACGAAATCCAAGTAACTTCAGCAATATTGAAATCACCAAGAACTACCAGGAGATCGCGATCCGACAGCATGCAAGAAACGGACATAATGGCGGACAAATGGGCATCATAAACAGAGCTATCGGAGGAAGGGGGTATATAGGAGCAAGTAACAAAAATACCAACACCATTAAAATACAGCTTAACAGCAACAAACTCTATATCCATAGAACCTACAATTACTGTTTCCGAAGAATATTCAACATCAACAGCAATAAGCACGCCACCACCACGTCGAAGCGTACGATCTTTTCTATGGACACAGAATCTGCTGGATAGAACTTCAGTACTAATAATGTCATGCCTTAACCAAGTTTCAGTGAAGGCAATGACATGAAAAGTAAAGGAGTGACTGTTTAGATATAAACTACTGAGTTTAGTACAAATACCTCTCACATTCTGATAGCCAAGTACAAGGGATGTTGTTAGTTTTTTGAACTATCAGAATCGAGAGGAGTTATAGGCAAAGCTACTGGGGTGGGGGATACAATCGGAGGCCGATTTTTTTTCCTGGCAGTGTATTCATTAACAATAATGTTCTCAGGCCAGAACTCTTTGCAACATATAGAGCTAAAGTCCTGACTAGAGACACTAATTTTAAAGGACGAGATATTCCTAGTATATTTAAAATTGAATTTTTCCACCGTGACGTTAGCTTTTGATTTGGCCCTAATGTAGACCTTGACATCATCTGATGACAAATCAGGGGGAAGCCTTGACAGACGGACGGACGGACAGACGGACATGGCTATATCGACTCGACTGTTGATGCTGATCAAGAATATATATACTTTATAGGGTCGGAGATGCTTCCTTCTGCCTGTTACATACTTTTGCACAAATTCATTATACCCTTTTTTCCCATTTTTATTGGGATCAGGGTATAAAAATATAAAAATTGATTTAAGACATCTATTTGAGAATCTTAATCGTGTTGCAATTGTTTTTATTAAATGATTTAAAATGATCGCATAAGCAGTTATATTCAAGCATTAGGCGATTGTGTCAAACAATAATGTTGAAAGACATTCAAAAATAAAATAAGGAATAAATTGCGTAGATGGCGCTTTTCCTAGAATCTTAATCGTGTTGCAATTGTTTTTTTTAAATGTTTAAAAATGTTCGCATAAGCAGTTATATTCAAGCATTAGGCGATTGTGTCAAGCAATAATGTTGAAAGACATACAGCAATAAAAAAAGGAAAGAAATTGCGTGGATAGCGCTGTGCCTACTTCCCTCTGCATCAAATTGTATATTTGACAACAGGCTTACGCTGTAGAACTCGAAACAAAGAATAAGGACATGGATCCTACTAGGACATGCTCTCCCACACCAAAGACCCTATTTTGCCGAGAAGAATTTTCTCTGGCCCTAAGCGCGACCTGGGCATTATCAATCACGCCCAATATTTCTGCTTGCTGTTGGGTGGAGTCCTTTGATACACCAGTATCACTGAGGATTCTCATGCCCTGTCCTGCTACTCTTCATATGATGACGGGTAGCCTGGGCACACTCCCCTCTTTAAAATGTATGACCTCCGAGAAATACTTATCAGTGGTGTTACTGTTATTTTCTGACTGCACCGGAGGTGGCATTGGTATAGGACTTAGTTTTTTGTCCCGCGTCTCGTGGGAAACGGGTCACCTTTTGCTGCTGTAACAGGCAGGATGGGTCCATCCCCCCTTTTAAAATGAATGACTTTTAAGTCATAGCTATTTGAGGCATTATCAATGATTCCTGCTTCTGCATGAGAGGTGGCTTTGACACTCGACTTTGAGTTTTGTCGCGCTTCTTGCGGGACATGGATTATTTTTCGTTGCTCTCTATTATTAAGAGCTTGAGCGGACGTGGTTGTTCTTTTGTTCAGGTGAACCAGAACTTGGTTTAGCTGACGGGGCTTTGAGAGGGTATAATTGACCTTCATAGGCTCCCGTGCTTTATTGAGCCCCTGGCAAACGGCTGTGTCCGCTTGCCTTCAAGAGCCATGTGGCTCCTGAGTCCCCAAAAATTCGGACAATCCATTGATGGCGTCCAATTGATCAATGCAATGGACGTCGCTCTTAGCCTCTGCGACAGCACATGCCTGCATTCTCGGAGCGCTGATATGCGCTGCCGCCCCTAGATCCGACAGTTTACTGACCCTGTTGATCAGTAACTGGTCCAACTGTTGAACCATAGCAGCTATTTCTGACGGTCCAGAGCAGCTTGTTCTGCAAAGGCGCTCGTAACAGCTGCCTGTATAAATAAATTAATCTGCAACGATGGTTTTTTTTTTGCTCAGTTCGAAATGTTCAGAATCCATTAATCAAGACGTATTTTTTATTTCATTTGCAATTCACTTGTTTCGATGACTAAGATTTTCAACATGCGTGCATAGGTATTGAAAAACGAATTTGGTTTTGTTTTAAAAACTTTATAAACTTGTATTACGAACACAATGTATTTATATGTGGTCTTATGGTTTTTATCTTAATGTTCACTTTTCTTTGTGTTAAAAAAAAGGTTCATATATTTTATCATTATATTTTAATTTGCACTTCACTTGTCTTGATGATCAAGATTTTCAACATGCGTGCATAGCTATCGAAAAACGAATTTGTTTTTGTTTTAAACACTTTATAAACTTGTATTAAGAGCACAATGTATATATATGTGGTCTTATGGTTTTTATCTGAATATTCACTTTTCTTTGTGTTAAAGAAAAATTTTTATTGTTTTTTTTTTTATTTTTGAGATGCATTACTTTTGGGTCGTTAATATACCACTAGTTGGGCGCCAAATAACCCATTAACCAATTTTGTTGTGGTTATAATATTATCGAGCATTTAGAAATGCTATTGTGTTATACCGACGATGCGTCTGGTATAATGGCCCTCCAAGTAGTAGGTAGGTCGGACTTGTACTTTGGCTGAAATAACTAAAACACACGGATTGTTTATTAAGAGACTACTTTGAGTCTTATTTATTCGCGAGTTTAGTTAATTTATCAGCGGTGAGTAAACTAACGGACAATTAGCTGCCTTGTCCGGCGATACGCCTGGATCGGTTGAGCTGTTGAATCAGACTAAAATGTAATGAAAACATCAAATGAATCTTAAGCTAAGAGAAAACGCCGGGCTTCGCACAAAGTGCTGAGTCTGGCATTTTCTCCAATAACGGCCACGCAAATATGTCGTGATTGCCAGCTATGCAGCAGCATTCGTTCGAGTTCCTGTGGTATCACATTACCGTTTCATTGGAACGTCGAAGTTCTACTGACTTAAGTAAATAACTATAAGTTGCTAATAACGATTTCTAGCAGCTGCACAACATTGTTGTAACTTATGTCTTATTTTAATTAAAACATGACATTTAAATAAACGTTCGTTAACTTATACACAAATCCTTTTTTTTTTTATCCATTGAAACGAGTATAGTGAGTTGCTAGTGCTCAAAGAAAGCAAATATCCCTTTTACGCTTTTGAATGTGCTCATACAATGCTCGAATCCGAGCCAAATCACGCGTCTTTTGCTCTTAGCCTGTGTGCAGAAGTTTTTCAACACCAGACTTCAGTCATATACAGATCCCATAAGTCGGTCAAAAACCGAGTATTGCAAAAACTCACAAAATATAATTAATTTTTTGTTCCCTACATCAACAAAATATATTAGCATCCGGCCACTGAATAATATAGTTCCCATCAAAAATTAGTCAGTAAAACACGATCTTTAACATGGTTACCCTTTCAATTTAACAAAACTAAACTTACTAGGTACAGCATTTCTCATTGTGATTTTTGCTGTTTTGACATCTCCGTTACTTAACAAAGCCCGCATAGTTCTAATAATGTTACATTAAAGTCTGATCTATTCTATGCTGGATAGGCATGAAAGTGCTAACTGTTTAGTAATGAATCAGTGCAGTGGTAAGGGAGGCTTACAATTTGTTTATTGATGGCTCTTCGCTATGGAAGTTTTCACTCAACCGGATGCCTAGCTACGAGTCGTTAGGGCTCAACTTGCCTTTACACTACTAGTCTTTTTCCAAATGGGCAGCTATACATTAGAAATTGCTAAATATTAAATAACTATATGACACAATTACCCCCTTGCATAGTCGGGTGTCCGATTTAATGCTGAACAGAGAGATTCGATACTAATTTCCCCATCTGATCTACTGGGAGTAAGTTATTATCAATTATCAATATTTCAATTTGAGGTTGTTTGAGGACTTTCGTTATGGTCAGTCTAGCGGCGAGCTGACTTTGTCGATCTTTTGGACTGTTATTGTCTTTACTATACCGCGAGATGGGCAAATTAAATGTCTTGTACTGTGAAATGCTATTCTCCATTTCAGACACCTTCTTGCAGAGTGCCTTTGTTAACATACCTGGAGGTAATCGAAGATCCTAGGATTGCTACCGGCTGAAAACCGTCATAAGCCGCAATGTACGATTTCAGAGAATCATCTGCCTTGTGTTGCTTTCTAGGCTTAACCGATTCTGCAGTCAGCGGTCCTTAGCTCAGGGAGACTCTGAGCTAGAAAACTTAAGGTTCTTGGCCTTTGGAAAGCTTGTTATCGTGTTTGGCAAACACTTATACACTATCATTGGTCTGCTGGGCACAACCTACTTTAAGGCTGCCTCGATGATACCCGTCTCCTTTGCAAACAAAACTCTTAAATAGAAGTTTTAATACTGGTATCAAAATATTCCGCAGTAGGTTGCATGCTTCTTTAACGTTTTTACATTTTTATACCCTGAACCTATAAAAAATGGGTAAAAGGAGTATGACGGTTTTGTGCAAAAGTATGTAACAAGCAGAAGGAAGCTTCTCCAACTCCATAAATTATATATATTCTTGTTTAGAATCAACAGCCGATTCGGTATAGCTATACAATCCGTCCGTCTGTCTGTCCGTCCGTCCCTATGTAAGAACGCGTCGAGCTTAGAGCCAATAAGAGCTAGAGACTCCAGATGTGGAACATAAACTCGCCTAATCGCAGTACAGGTTTGTTTTCGATTTTCGATAACGAACACCGGGAGATTTGGAACATTGAAGTTAAGTATGCAGTATGCTGTATTCGCGTACACACACACTCATCGTCTACTCGGGTTTTCTCGACTAGAGCCTTTCTATAGGGTCTTTCAATAAGGGCGGGTAGATGTTGAAATAGAATAAAACAAGGTATGTGTGAGGTATTAACGAAGTTTTTTTATTTATTTGGAAGGCCCATGTATGCCATTTATTATGACATATAACATAATGCAAATGCCCACCCCGGCTTCTTACGGTGGCACGAATCCAAGTGGTCCAATTTTCAATGAGTCTTCCGCATAGATCGGGCTTAATTTGAGCGATAGCCTGTGTTATGTTCACCTTTAGGGCATCGGTCGATTGCGGTTTATTTGCATAGACCTGCGACTTCAAGAAACCCCACAAGAAAAATCTAGCGGGGTCAAATCGCATGATCTTGGTGGCCAATTCACATCACCCCTGCGAGAGAAAACCTTACCCTCAAATCGTTTATGCTGAATGTTAATCGTGGCGTCCGCTGTGTGGCACGTAGCGAACAAACGGCGTTGTCTGTGGTCATGAACTTTCAGCTCCTGGGTCAGATGGATCTTGTACGGGTGTAGTCCCAAGTCCCGACGTTAAATTTGCCAAGTTGAAGTCTGCGGAAGACCGAGTTCTTGTGCACGGCGATGAATCGACTGCCTCGGAATGTTCTCGCTGATGTTCTCGGCCGATCTTGCGTTCCTTTAACGTACGGGAGTTGGCTGATTGTTTACTGAACAGGTGGTCTCAAATTTGGTCACCAAACGTTGATGAGTTGACTGTGAAGGGCCACCACGTCTACCGTAAAATGGGCGCAATTCGCGCAACGTTACAACGTTGTAACGAACATTTATTTTGATAATAAAGTTTGATCATTTGTACGTGCTGTTCAATCGTGTAACTTTCCATGATGATTTGGCATGAGCAACTTAATAATAACAAGTAAGAAGGCTCTAGTCGAGATATCCCGACTAGATGATACCCTGATCCCTATACTTTCCGCGTACAGTCAGTGCTTGCAAGTATGTGTGTGTGTGTGTACGCGCATACTGCATACTGTATACACAACTTCAAAGTCCCATATCTCCGGTGTTTCTTAACAGATTTTAATAATTTAATTTAATTTTACAGATTTCCATTATTTTGTTTAATAATTAAAATAGCATCTCAAAGTTTTGAAATACAAGATTTTATTGTTATCGATCCCATGTCCCGGAAACGGGAAGAGTTATCGAAAATCGAAAACAAACTCGAACTGCCTAGGGATTAAGGCGAGCTTAAGTTCCAAATCTGGAGGTTCTAGCTCTTATAGTCTCTGAGATGGACGCGTTCATACATACGGACGGACAGACGGACATGGCTATATCGACTCGGCTGTTGATGCTGATCAATAATATATATACTTTATGGGGTCGGAGATGCTTCCTTCTGCCTGTTACATACTTTTGCACAAAACCGTTATACCCTTTTTTCTCATTTTTAAAGGGATCAGGGAATAAAAATATTGAACAGCTGAAGCCAAAACAAAATGGCCACCGCGTGCCGCCAAAATCTACCCGCTCTTATTGAAAGACCCTATACTTTCTTTTATTTTTCGTCTTTAACAAACAGTGTACAACAGAGTTCGTTTTTGTGTCAAAGGATTAAAGTGCGCGTTGTTATGTTTGTTTGATATTTTTTATTGAAAGCCTTTTGTGATATTCCGGTAGATTTTTTAAAAACGCGGCATAATTTCCAAAATCCTTTTGTTAATGTTTTACAAAACTTAATTTATTTACCTTAAATTTAACGGTCAGAGTAAAAACCATTTTTTTTTTAAATGGTGGCAATCCTTTTTAAATATCCTTGCAAAGTCAGCTGACTTTTCATAACGTGCTCTGGCCAAAATTTAAAGTTATTTATCAACTTTCAGCTTCGAAAAGTAAACAAAAGCCAATGAAAAAAAAGTATTAGCAATATAATGGTGCAACCAAATAAAATCAAAAAACTTATTAAATAGAGTTTGGTAGGTAGAAAGCTAAATGACATAGATTGCCGGTAACTTTACTTATCACTTCTTCGTTGGTGGTGATATATCTAGCCATAGGCGTCCGTAATTAACTTCTTTACCAACCCAAGCAATGAAATTCATCGTTTCGTTTTTTGTATGAAATGTGCGGGGTTCCGATTTAAGAGGTGGTGCTTCCCATGCTTGGAGTGGTGATTTCAATTTATAATTTGTATAAATTTTAAAAATATTTTTTTTTTTGCCTTTAGCGAGATTAAATGTTGTGAGATTAAATGTGAGATTAAATGTTGTTAATCATCCCCACTTTTTAGCTAGAAATTATAACAAGTAAGAAGGAAGAAGTAATACCCCGAACCCTATACTTTACGCGTTCAGTAAGTGCTTGCAAGTATTTGTGTGCACTGCACAAATTTCACAGATTATCATTATTTCGCTTAATGTTTCAAACACATTCTCAAATTTTTTGCAAATTCAAGATTTTATTGTTATCGATCCCATGTGTATATCGGAGACGGGAAGAGTTATCGAAAATTAAAAACAAACTTGTACTGTCTAGGGATTAGGCGAGCCTAAGTTCCAAATCTGAAGTCTCAAGCTCTTAAAGTCTCTAAGATCGACGCGTTCATACATACGGACAGACGGACGGACGGACAGCACTATATATACTTTATGGGGTCGGAGATGCTTCCTTCTGCCTGTTACATACTTTTGCACCATTATTACACCCTTTTTCCATTTTTAATGGGATCAGGGTATAAAAACCAAATAAGTCCCTGGTGTGTCAATTCGACATATAAATTTGACGATATAAAATTTAAGAAATTTAAAAATTATATTAAATATGCGTCACAATTTTCTTGCACTTACCGTGTTCGCTATATTGGATATTGGCGTTCTTCGCCTTTTGACAATTGTGGCATAACGCGCGCTTTGGCGATGGCGTATGACTTCACCGAGTCACCTAAGTACCTAGTCACATTTTCTCGTACTATTGAAATTAAAAATTTCCTTGTGTTTTTGTCGTTGTTTTCGTCGATTTGTGCCGTTAAATGCATTGTGTTAAGCAACGTTATAAAGCAGCGGTCGTCTCTTCGTTACGTACGAGTTTTGCGTGTGATCGAACACAAATTGCAAATGACACAGTTGGTTCTTCTTCATTTCCAAACCAAACGTGGCAGCTCTTTTTATTTTTACGACAAGTTCTAACAATGGTTATTTGTCGCAAACGCAAACGAAATTATCGGTCGTTTAGTTCCTCCATAAGCTGCAATGCAACCTAGTCTGATTGGTTCACTTCACATAACAGCTTGAATGTTGAATGTTGACGCTTCGCACTGAATCCAGCCTTCAATATCATTTTTGCAGGCCTTCGACAGGATATATTGTATAAACGGGCATCTTCGTCTTTGAAACCGACATCGCTATGATGATGATCAGTTTCCACATCCGACTCATTTTTGGCTCGTTATGCTGTATTCGTTTTCTGATTTGAACGGATTGATCTCATCGTACTCCTCGTCCTACATTGCCCGATACAGATATCATATTATAGGTATTTAATATCTAGAAATATTTGTATAGGTCCTCTATACGTTCAAGCTTAATTCAGTTGAGAATTTCATGACGAAATATTTATGCCTTCAACTATTCAAGAAGTCGTAGGTAGTAGACACGCCATTTGCAACGAAAAAATTAATGGAAATACATTTTAGTTACGATTTTTCAACAACATATTTGGTAAGTGGAAGAGTCCTAAAAGCATATGGTCAGATGTTAACAAGCAGAAAAGAAAAGTTATTAATATGGGTTTTCGATCAAATACACCAATCTATCATTGTCAAAGCAGATACGCTACAGTTTTGCAAAAACAGCTGATTAAGCTGCATGGTTGCAACTTTAACTTTGTTTTTCTACTTAACACTTTTCAAAAACTAATCCAATGGATATAGACACAAATATGATAAGTTGCTCCTTTTCCGACTCCATAAATGAAAGCATTCGTTGACTAGCAAACACTTTTTCGATAAAGGTGCGTTTCACTCACTGTAAAAAAAATTTAAAGCTTAACCAAATCCAATATTCTATGGTTAAAATTGAACTTTGCCCAAAACGCTTTAAAGGACACACTGAGTAATACGCTTTAAGTAAAAACTGCTCAAAAAACGTTATTGTACGAATAAATAAAAAAAGAAAAATTAAAATAATAATGAGAAGCTTATTCCCTTGTTGGCAGCCAACGATAATGGAATATACAAGATAGGATTCCAGCGACTGTTATTTGTTAACAGAAACGATAAAACCTGTAAGTAAGCACCTAGCACGTATTACGATATTGTTGAATACGATATTGCGTCCGATGCGCCAGACGAAGATTTGTTGTTGCTGTATTTCATTGTGCCGTTGTGTGGTGGCCAGACGAAGATTTGTTGTTGCTGTATTTCATTGTGCCGTTGTGTGGTGGCCGAAGTTGAGATTTTAAATATTCGACTTTTGTTTCTGTCTGCTTGCTATGCCTCAAATGGGTGGGTAGTATAGACTTTATATGAACTTTGTGAAATTGTATGGCTAATCGTGATAAACTTAACTATGACTTCTATCATACATGTACGTGTGTATATATTATGAGTTAGGTAGATCATTAATGACTTATAGAACACGTTTAAAATGACTTAATACAAAACTAATACTAACCATAAAATAAACACATTTAGCTTTCAAATACTTGTCCGTGTATTAAAAATATTCATAAATAATTGCATTGACTTGTATTGATTATTGTAATAAAGGGTATAAAAACACATTGAGCAGCGATTGCGTTTCAGCAACGACAACCGGCACGTGTTGTTGTTGTTTGTTCTTTTGCGTTTTGCCTTTTTCCCGTTAGAATACACAAAACGACGGCCCAAGCCCATACGCAGCAGGCAAGCTGCAGACGATTTGCCTTCGACACCAACGAGCATACAAACACAAACATACATATGTATGTATGTACATACTCATTGATCGGCAACAACAAAATCCTACAATACAAGTATGAAGGCTTTCTGCATGTACAGACAGACCATGACCTACGACAAACTCTAAACAGCAAAGCAATAACAAATCCAAACAAAACTCACATGCATACACACAAATACGGACCTAGGCCTAAGCCACCCTGAATCCGTTTGGCGATCGGCAAATTAACAACATTTAAAAATTAAAAAAACATTTGTTTTAAATGAAATAAATGTTTGATTTATACATTAATTTGCCATCGGCAGAACATAATTTTGTATTTTCAACTTAAACATTTCTAGCAGCTATACCATTTTAGGCAAAATAACCAGCAGCCCAGCAATTCCAAAAGTATCAAATAATTAGTTTGTTTTTTATTTGAGATACTCTAAAGTTGCTTTTGCGTGAGCTCTGATAAAGACATATGTACATATGTATGTACATATGAGGTTTTCAGCAACCAGACAGTGCCGAATACATATGTACGACACAGCATGAGCAGACAATACACAAAACAAAAAAAAATTCAAATATAGCGGCAGGCCGAGAAGTATACGTATGTATGCATGCACACGAAAAAAAACAAACAAAACAAAAACAAATTCATACACGGCGGCAGACAGAAATGGATTCGCAATAAACGAAAATACGAATATCGTATGAGGGAAAATAGGTGCTATTGTACAGAGCTCGTTTACTAACTGTAAAAAACGAGGGGAATTTATTTTCGTGTCTTGTAGTTATATCGTTTTTGGGCCAAATTGAATGATGTTAAATCTGACTTTAACATAGCACTGTTAAAGTTGCTGCTAACTCTGACGCTAACAGCTGCCCTGCGACTGTCCGCGTTCTCTCTGCCGTTGTCTCCGCTGACGTCGCTGTCGTCGTTGCCGTTGTTTGCACCGTTACTTATGATGCCGTCGCCAGGTCCGTTGTGCTCAGCACCGTTACTTAGGCTGCTGTTTGAGCCGTTGCCGTCTTCGCTACATGCGCCGTTATCTCTGTCGCCGTCGTTGTCGCTGATGTCGGCGACGTCCTCTGCATTACCGTTGTTGTTGTTGTTGCTGATGCCTTCTGCATCACCATTGTCGTTGTTGTTGGTGCTGTTTTTGTGTGTTGGATTTTGTAAAACCCCATGCTCCGATATTGGTGCCACCAGTAAACGAGCCACCAACTCAGTTTTAGTGCCCGTGGTAGGCAATCCCATTGCTTCCAGCCAATTTTTTAGCTACGTCACTGAACATTCTTTTAACTGCGTGTTGTTCATTATTTGTTCACTTAATTGTTTGCTCACTTAATTATTTGTTTCTATTATTATTATTTTTTTTTTTTGGTGATCCCACTTCTGAAGTTGTGGTAGGCGAATAATGAATAGGTTTGATTTGGTACAGTTATTTTATTTATATTTCACAACACATCCGCTTACATTCATTACATTCTAAGACTGATCTCATCGATCTCGTCTGTCTTCGTATGTACCTCCGTTTCTTACTTAACAGCTGTTATATTTGTTTTAACATGTACGTGCGTTTCTTACTTAACAGCTGTTATACTTGTTTTTACATGTACGTGCGTTTCTTACTTAACAGATGTTAGTGGTGGCCTGCTACAATACTAATACCCTATACTAAACTTGCATACTTCACTTAACTTCCATATCTTCGGTGTTTCTCAACCGATTTCATTAAAAATTTCACAGATTGTCATTATTAGTTTTAATGTTTTAAACGCTATCTTGATGTGGCTATGGAAACGCCTAGATCTTAGGTGATCTTAGCTAGACTAGCCCATATAGTTCCTGTGATCGACGCGATTCTTTATGCAGGCGGACGGACAGACGGACATGGTACTGTCGATGCTGATCAAGATTATATACAACATATGAGGTCGGAGATGCTTCCTTCTGCCTGTTACATACTTTTGCATAAAAACATTATACCCTTTTCCCCATTTTCAATGGTGTTAAGGTATAAAAAAATGTGGTTGTAAAAAATGACTTAGGGCGGAAGGTTTGAGCGAGATATAAACATTTTTGACACATTTTTTTAAGGGACGCCAGTATCTTTCTTACCAAATTTGGTAGCTTTATCAGTGAATTGACTGATTTGATCGGGTTTCCAGCCCCTCAGAAGACAACTGAATCTTGACACTTTGCCTGTCCCGCATTTAGAGAAACCTATTTGCAAAGTTCCAAATCTGTAGCATTAAAGGTGTCGAAAAAAGTTGCTTTGGATGGTCAGACAGCATGACCAACATTCCACAAAATAAACTTCGGTATCACAACATAATAAAAATGTATATGAAATAATAGAATGCCATTGAAATTTATTAAAAAACAAAGAGTTGTATCCAATCCCAAGTATATAAATGTTAACCGTGATTAGTTTGGGAATATATCGGCACTTACCATCAAAATTTGTCACAAAAACGATGAGAATTTGGTCACAAAGCTGAAATCGAAGAGATTCGAAACTGGCTACAGATCTATTTATGTATCGGGCTAAAAAGATAAAAAAAAAAAAAAATGTAATCACTTATCTCACTAATTACCTGAACCTAAGTCTGTCATATCTGTAGAATTTCTAGTTGCGGCGATGTCTTTTGAATCTATAATTTCCATCACTCAAGAATCAGATCTGGAAGGTGCTTATAAAAAAAGATTCATTAGTTTTTAAAGTAAATTTCCCTTGATAGACAATCTAAGTCCTTAAAAGAGCTTTTTTGGCCTTGTTTGCTGTCAGATTATTAATCCTAGCTTAAAAGAATTATCGAAAGTGTTTTTATTTTTATTATTCTGATACTGCACAGATTCGGTTAAGTGATATTTAATGTAAAATCTTAAATTTGTTCTCACATATAAAAAATCAATATATATATAAAAAACTTAAACGCAACATAATTTCAGCAAATTTTAATTCTTTTATGTACAGAATTCACTACAATGAAAACAACTTCAAAAAATGGGGAAGCAAAATAGTAAACTCAAGCCCGAAGTTTTGGAAGATCTTAAACAAAATACTGAATTTACAGGTAAATTTTAACCCTATCAATTCTTTTTAGATGGGCAAATTTAAGAAAATACTGGAGTCTTCGTTTCGCTTTGTTTTTATACCCTGAACCCATTAAAAATGGATAAAAAGGGTATAATGGTTTTGGGGAAAGTATGTAACAAGGAGAAAGAAGCTTCTCCAACTCCATAAATTATATATATTCTTGTTCAGAATCAACAGTCGAGTCGATATAGCCATGTCCGTCTGACCGTCTGTCCGTTTGATCTCAGAGACTATAGGAGCTAGAGACTCCAGATTTGGAACTTAAGCTCGCCTAATCCCTAGGCAGTACAAGTTTGTTATCGATTTTCAATAACTCTTCCCGTTAACGATAAACAAATGTGATCGATGATGTGACTTTGAGTGTTCGTTTGAAACATTAGACAAATTAATGAAAGTCTGTGAAATTTGAATTATTATCTGTTAAGAAACACAGGAGATATAGAACATTGAAGTTGAACTTGCAGTATTCAGTATGCGCGTAGGCACACACACATACTTGCAAGCACTGACTGTACGCGTAAAGTATAGGGTTCAGGGCATCGTCTAGTCGGGATTTCTTGACTAGAGCCTTCTTACTTGTTTTGTTTTATTTTGTTTATTTCGAGAAATGTAAATAAACGTATTATTTATTTATATTTAAAATAATCAGTCGCACGACCGTTGCGAATGCGAATTGTATCCGTGTTATATTTAACAATATTTTATATTCAAATCCTTTTAGAAAGTATTAATGGCTTAACATTCGTTGTGGAAGCTCATTCAAAATCCAATTATACCATATTTTTTTTTTCTAAAATGGTTAATGGTATTTTCTTAATTAACCATTGAAGAAGTTTACGGCCTTTACCTGATGGTCTCCTTAATAACGAGTCCCCACTTTGACCCTGATTACGCAAGATCCACAGAAACTGCTTAAGCTGATTTGTTCGAGCCAGAATTTCTGTCCACTAAAATATTTTTGATACCTCTGCATTTAATAAACGCACCTTTGTCATTTCTCATCCCGCTTCGGTGAGAATAGAATTGTATGGCCCACTGCTTATGTTATGCAGTGTCAGAAAAAATTGTTTGTGTTCTAAAGTTTAAACTAGGTAAGAAACGAAAACTGTAAAATTGCCAATCGGTTTTATGTTTTATCACATTTAAAAATCAACTTTATTAGTGTCTATAAGTTTGCTTTATTTAATAATTAGTTAAAAACTTTGAATATATCTTAAATAAAGGTAACAGCTTTTTTTTAATGCAGTTTTAAAAGTTAAATATTTGGTGTCGAAAAGATAAATACTTTTAATTTTTTATTGTACTTTGTTAAGTTCTGTTTAATAGGTTTAAGAAATAATTGACTGAATTACTTAGAAACATTACAAAAAATTAAATTTAAGACAACAACCAGTGTGTACCTTATAGCTCTAAAGTGAAAATATCAAAATTTTTCACCTGGCCAAAACATTTAATGGGGAAAGTGTATATCTTGAGCGACAATGAAAATGAAACAAGCTTTCAATAACAAGCAAACCGTATTAGTTCCATCAAGGTTTGGTGCAATGACTATGTAATCTAAAGACTCGAAAATAATTTCCCCTCTTTTTTACAGTTAGTAAACGAGCTCTGTACAATAGCACCTATTTTCCCTCATACGATATTCGTATTTTCGTTCATTGCGTATCCATTTCTGTCTGCCGCCGTGTATGAATTTGTTTTTGTTTTGTGTATGGACTGCTCATGCTTGTCGTGTGCATGCATACGTATACTTCTCGGCCTGCCGCTATATTTGAATTTTTTTTGTTTTGTGTATTGTCTGCTCATGCTGTGTCGTACATATGTATTCGGCACTGTCTGGTTGCTGAAAACCTCATATGTACATACATATGTACATACAGTCTGTGAATGAAGTGTTTTCGCGTAAAGAAAAATGTATGTTTTTTCACCTCACAGGCAAAAATATAACTGTAATATGGCTCTTAAAATTTTTTTGAAATTTTTTATGTATTTTTTATTTATTTCTTAATAATATATTTAAACAAATTTGATGATTCATTAAAGAACAAAAAAGTTATAAAAAAACAAATTAACTCTAACTAAATTTGACTGTCAAGAAAGTGTTTTCGCGTCTACTCTTTGGTGCATTTTCGGTGTAAAATTCGTATGAAATTCGTATGTACAGTTACATTTAATTAATTTAAAAATGCTTAGATCCATAAAAGTCCATATTTTTTTGACCAGATCGCTTGCCAATGAAATGAAGAATGATTGTGGAATCAACATATCTCGCGAATGTGGCCTATATCCATTTTACGTACCTACCCTAAAAAAAACGGCACCAGCCGTTGAATTTTCAAGGGATTTCAACTGCTGGTGCCGTTTTTTATTTTTGTGGGTACGTAGATGGATATAGGGCACATTCAATCGAGATATGGTGATTAAACAATCATTCTTCATTTCATTGGCAAGCGATCTGGTCAAAAAAAATGGACTTTTATGGACCTAAGCATTTTTAAATTAATTAAATGTAACTGTACATACGAATTTCATACAAATCTCACAACGAAAATGCACCAAAAACGCAGTGTCGAAACACTTTATGGGCAGTTGAATTTAGTGCCTTTGTTAGTATTTTAAATGTTTCTTTGTTAATGTTCATGTTTTTTAAGTTCTGTTAAATAGGTTTAAGAGATAATTGACTGAATTACTTATAAAAAATAAAAATAAAAATTAAAAACAACAACCAGGGTGACCATATACCTCTAAAGTGAAAATATCTTAATTTTTCACCATGTCGAAACAGATAAGTGGCACACTGTATGTATGTTTGTGTTTGTATGCTCGTTGGTGTCGAAGGCAAATCGTCTGCAGCTGGCCTGCTGTGTATGGGCTTGGGCCGTTGTTTCATGTCTGTCTGTACATGCAGAAAGCCATATTTCGAAGCATTATGAGCTTGAGCGTGCTGAAATTTTTATAGATGTACAAACGTAAATTTCATTTGAGTAAAAAGTTACTTGGAATTTAATTTATAAAAAACTGGTTTGAAGAATTTTAACAAATAACAATATAATGTGAAAATTCAATAAATGACAATATCAATTTAAACATATTTAAAATCAATAAATAAATCTATACATTTCAATTAATTTATTGTTAGTTTTACGTTACTTTACTTTTAATACATTTTAGTTATTAAATAGGTGGCGGTAAAAAGATGTTGACCACCAAGAGATTTCCTGTTAGCTAGTTGGCAGCTCCATCGGCATAAAAATCCGATTGTTTTTTGTATTTTTTTAAACTTTTTAATTTACAACCGGGTCGATTGAATTTAAAAGCATAAATGCAAAGCATAATTGAAAATTTACACACACATTCAAAGAAAATCGCACACATATTTTTGCTTTCCTCTTTTGTTTAAAGACTTCAAGAAGTGCAAAGCTAAAAAAGCAATTGAAAATTAAACGCATATATAAGATTATCATTAATGAGAGTGCAGCATCCGATCGCGGCTCAAAACAGGACACCATGAGCCTTTGATCTTTACTCAACGAACATCGACGTTTAGTTCAAGTGATCAGTATGTCACCATGAGAACTTGAAAGGGTCACATAGCCGGCAATCACGACCAATGCGTGTGGCCGCTATTATGGGAAATGCCAGGCTCAGCACTTCATGCGAGGCTAGCGTTCCTTCTTCTTAAGGCTTCCTAACAATTATATTTGTATTTTAGTCTTTAGTCTAATTCGGCCACTCGACAAGTCCAGGCGCATCACCGGACAGAAGCGCGGATTAGTTAACTCAAAGAGGAGTTTAACTTAACATACGTTTAATAAAATTAGACATCTCGTCTCTGTTATATTACTACGTGTGTTTCAATTAACTTAACTCGGTGGCCAGACCTATCGTCGGCCTAAATAACTCAAGTCCGACCATCGTCGGCAAAATAACACAATAGCATTTCTAAATGCTAATAACATAATAATCCAATAGCATTTCGATAATATTTTAACCACAATAAAATTGGTTAATTGGCAACCAACTCGTGGCTTATTTAAAATCAATACCCACGCGGCTTCATTTGAAGCATTAATTAAAAAAAAAAAAAAAATACAAATACAAATACCAAAAAAATACACAAAAAAAGTGTAAGTTCAAGCTTATAAAGTGTTTAAAACAAAACCTTATTCGATTTTCGATACCTCTGCACGCATGTTGATAATCTTGGTCATCGAAACAAGTGCATTGCAAATGAAATATAAAATACGTCGCTAGTAATGAATTCTGAACATTTGTAACTGAGCAAAGTGGTGAAAGTCACAGCTGAAGAAAAATTAAAAAAAAAAAACTTGAAAAACACAAACTTTGTACAAAAAACTCACTATAAAAAAAAATAAGAAAAGGCGACAGCGGTAGACAACAGCAATCTACGCGGGAAAACAGTGTTCTACGAAGGGAAAACCAGCGTTTGAGAAAACCGGCAACTTAAGGAATTAAAATAATAGGCATGTAAGTAAGACAACGTCCGTTGTGACGAACCGCTGGACCCGCTCAAATGCCTGTCCGAATTCTCGGGAGTACAGGAGGCGTATGTCTCTTGGAGGCAGGCGGCCTTGGCCGCTTACCACATTTTTAGACCTTATAACGGCAGCTCACGCCACAACCAGGCTGTCATCATCATAAGAAGCAAGATTAGAGGTCCTGCTGATTCAGTACTAGCTTAATTTGGCACTGTGCTAAACTTTGGCGCGATAATAACTTGACTTTACTTACAGCAGTGGTCGGCGAACCGGGGTTAATTACCCCAAATGGGGTAGTGAAATTTCTGGGGGTAATGGACATGATTCTTTTTTTTTTTTTTTTTTTAGTCATCACTCGGGTAAAGTCAACTTCCACAAGAATATTTGTGAAAAAGAGTATATATTTCACATTTTCTATTCTGCCGACCTTTTTTCTCTTCAAATTTAGTCGTCGTAGTGCCGGGGGTAACGTCAAGCTTGAGAACAGAAATTTGGGGTAATGGTTCAAAAAGTTCGCCGGACTCTGACTTACAGCGACAAACGGCCGATACATGTCATTCAGCAAGAACTAGGCACACTGAGACAGGGTAGCAAGCAGTTACTCCAATACTATGACGAGGTTGAACAAAAGCTAACGCTATTGACCAATAAAGTCAATATGTCCTATAAGCCGTCATTGGCGAAGGGCTTGTGCGAAAAATTCCGTGAAGACGCTTTACGGGTGTTCATATCAGGAATTAAGCGTAGCCTCACAGATGTCCACTTTGCGGCAAAGCCCAGGGTCTTGCCTTCGGCTTTGGCGCTCGCACAGGAAATGGAGTCCCACCATGAGAGGTACACGTTCGCAGATAACTAAGAAAAAAGCCAAGAGGCTGGGGGGAATAGGTCAAATGGTCGTCCGATAGAGAAAACTTCTCAGTATTCGGACGAATGACCAGTTGGCACAAAAAATCCTTATTTCAGCAAACAACATAAGTCGGAAGGCCAGTCCAGCCAGCGCAGTAATAGGCTACAAACGGTGCACAAGAGCCTATGAAGGTCGATCCTTCCGTGTCAAGGTTCCATAAACAAAACCCGGCTTTAGATCGCGCGAAAAAAATAACAGCCACGTCTGATAGAATACGCGACCATAGAAAGCAGCAAAGGGTGAACCATGTCACGCTGGGCAGGGAAAAGTGTCATATGCCGATGCCGCCTCAAGCGCAGCGGCATAAGTTGACGACGAAGCCTCAGATAGCTATGATTTAGAGGCCGTACATTTTTTAGGGGAAGATCTCTGCTACCCGTTATCAGGCGGAGAGTAGCGGGGCTTGACATGAAGTTCCTCATCGATACGGGTGCATCAAAAAATTTCATCCGACCATTTAAAGGATTGAAAGGCGTCCGCCCAGTAGACTCTCCGTTTTCAATTCACGGAGAAACTACAATTACCCATAAATGTTTAGTGTCCTTATTCAAGGTTAAAGCAACCTTTTTCCTTCTTTCGAACCTAACGACGTTTGATGGAATAATAGGTCTCGAGTTATTAAGACAGGCAGGGGTGTGATTATGCTTAGCTTCTGATCAACTTAAATGGAGCACAGAAGTTGAACAAATTTCCTTTCACACCTGTACTAATGTCAATTTCACTAGTGTGGATTGTTCGGATGCACCCCCCTCAGTGAGGAGTACGTTCCTTAAAGTACTCAAGGGCAGTAGAAAGACATTTGCAGACCCCAATGAAGCCTTACCTTACAACACCTCGATGGTCACAACCATCAGTACACCAAGTGAAGAGCCCATTTATACCAGACTCTATCCATACCCTGATTTCGTTGACAAAGAAATTCAAGATCTGCTTAAGAATGGTATAATCCAAAAGTCGGTCTCCCCTGACAATAGCCCCATATGGGTGGTAGATAAGAAAGGCACTGACAAAGCGGGTAATCGACATATGCGTTTAGTTATTGACTTTCGCAAGATCAATGAACAAACGATACTCGACAAATACTCCATGCCAAATATCTCCTTTATACTAGGGAACTTGAGCAAGGCTAAGTATTTAAAAAATTTAAAAAAAAAGTGTGAACTTCCTCGTGTTTTATGGGGGTGCAACCACCCACCCAGGAAAGGTGAAGGTCATAAAGGATTTCCCAGAACCCAAAACAATATTCGAGGTGAGGTCATTTCTGGGCCTCGAGCATTATTACAGATGTTTCATCAGAGATTTCGCTACAAAAGCAAAACCCATCTCGGAAACAATAAAAGGAGAAAATGGTACCGTCAGTAGGTAAATGTCACGGAAATTTCCGATTCAATTTTCACAGTCACAAAAGACTGCTTTTCGGAAATTGTGTAACATACTGGCTTCTGAAGACGTCATGCTCAGATACCCAGATTATAAGAAGCCATTTGATCTAACGATAGATGCTTCAGCCTACGGTATAGGTGCAGTATTGGCCCAAGTGGGTCGTCCGATTACAATGATCTCAAGGGCATTGAAGGACTGCGAGGTTAATAACGCGACTAACGAGCGCGAATTATTGGCCATACTATGGGCCCACGGCAAATTGCGGC
Organism: Scaptomyza tumidula; assembly: GCA_035044465.1. Lineage (NCBI taxonomy): Eukaryota > Metazoa > Arthropoda > Insecta > Diptera > Drosophilidae > Scaptomyza > Scaptomyza tumidula. The sequence goes on from JAWNNW010000367.1 coordinate 30,172, forward strand.
ACTATCTATATCTTAACCGACCACGAACCTTTAACCTTTGTCGTGTCGGAATCCAATCCTTACGCTAAGATTAAAAGGTGGAAAGTTCGCATAGATGAATCCAACGCGCGAATCTTCTATAAACCAGGCAAAGAAAATCTGGTTGCAGATGCCCTGTCCAGACAAAAGCTTAATGTTTAAGAAAATAAGACGTGAGTCGTGTGCGGCAACGGTTCACGGTGAGCTTTCAGTCACCTACACCATAGAGACAACGGATAAGCCATGAAACTGTTTCCAGAACCAAATAATCATTGAGGAGGCTCGTTTCCCATCAAAACATACTTTAATTTTATTTGGGAACAAAAAGCGCTACTCACTTAACTTCGTTACTAACGAACTTAAAGAGGTAATCACAACAAAGGGCGTAAACGTCTTCCTTTGCGATTTGCACACTCTAGCAGTGATTCAAGATGAAGTGGTAAGAAGGTTCCCACAAGGTACAAAATTCTGGCATTGCAAGAATCTAGTAGTGGACATATTCAGAATGGATGAAAGGAGAGAAATCCTTACGGCTGAGCACAATAGAGCTCATAGATCAGCCCAGGAGAATGTGAAACAGGTTCTTTCGGAATACTACTTTCCTGAAATGTCAAAATTAGCTAGCGAGATTGTTCAGAATTGTAGGACATGCGCTAGAGCTAAGTATGACAGACACCCGAAAAAGCAGGAGCTTGGTTTGACACCAATCCTTTCAAACACAGGGCAAATTTTACACGTAGATATCTTCTCTACGGATAAGAAATTTTTCCTCACCTGCGTTGACAAGTACTCCAAGTTTGCTGTAGTACAGCCTGTTCAATCAAGAACCATTGAAGATCTGAAGCCAGCTTTGCTTCAACTCATGAGTTTCTTCCCAAAAACAAAGGTTATCTATTGTGATAATGAACCATCATTGAACTCACACACGATCTCCGCCATGCTGACTAACCATTTCGGAGTCAGCAATTCAAACGCGCCACCCCTACACAGTAGCTCTAATGGGCAAGTTGAACGTTTCCATAGCACATTGCTGCCAGGTGTCTTAAAATAGACAGATGCATAAGCGACACTGTAGAGGTCATTTTTCTAGCTAAGTTGAGTACACCAGGTCAATTCACTCGGACATCAATAAAATACCACTTGACGTTGTTCAGGCGCACCCAGACAAACCGCAAGAAGGGATCCAAGATAGAATTAAAAACGCCCAGATCGCGCTCAGAGCCAGAGAAAATTCTTCTCGGCAAAACAGAGTCTTTTAAGTGGGAGTGAAGGTCTTGGTAAAGTCGAATAGGAGACTTGGAAACGAGCTCACACCTTTATGTGAAGAGAGGGTTGTAGAAGCAGACATGGGGACAACGGTCCTCATTAAAGGAAGGGTGGTCCACAAGGACAACATAAAACATGTAAGAAGGCTGTAGTCGAGAAATCCCGACTAGACGATACCCTGATCCCTATACTTAACGCGTACAGTCAGTGCTTTTAAGAATGTGTGTTTGTGTGTATGCGCAAAGTGCATACTGCACACTCAACTTCCATGTCCCATATCTCCGGTGTTTCTTAACCAATTTCAATAAAAATTTCACAGATTGTCAATACAATTTTTTTTTTTGTCTAATGTTTTAAATGCCATCTCAAAGCTTTCCAAATTCGAGAGTTGTTGTTATCGATCCCATGTGTATATCGGAAACGGAAAGAGTTATCGAAAATCGGAAACAAACTTGTACTGCCTAGGGATTAGGCGAGCCTATGTTCCAAGTCTGGAGTCTCAAGCTCTTATAGGCTCTAAGATCGACGCGTTCATACATACGGACAGATGGACTGGGCTGTTGATGCTGATCAAGAATATATATACTCTATGGGGTCGGAGATGCTTCCTTCTGCCTGTTACACACATTTGCACAAAACCATTATACCCTTTTTCCCATTTTTAATGGGATCAGGGTATTATAAGCTTATTATTATTTCCTCACTTTAAGTATTCCCTTTGTGGTGGTGGGATTCATCCTTGCAAATAAAAAATAAGTAATATTCTTTTCCTCAGGTTCGGAATCCCTTTTCTCTTCTTCCTGTCCTTGGCCTCGGCGCACATCGCCGACTACTCACATGCCGGGTACATCCCGATCATTGATGGCCAAATCCTCGTGTGGGAAGAGTTCGCTTATGTAAGACATTCAGCGAATCTCTCTGAATACAAGCGTATGATAGAGGAGACAACTAGTTTATCTGACATGTTTCCGCAAATACACATGAGGAAATTGTTAAACGTGGAAACTTCTCATCTCCGAGATTTATTAGATGCGTTGGGCGGACAGAGGGCAGATTAGATTTACGGAAATGTAACTAGTTAGTTCAAGCAACAGGCAGATAGAAATGAACACTAAGGCTCAGGACCAAATCAATCAATTGACCAACACTGTTAATAGGATTCTTAAAACAGCCAAGGGCTCACCAGTTGCAAAATTTAATGCTCGCCTTATCGCTTGTAAAGATCGGCATTGTTAACCCAAACATTTTAGACTTGAAATCAGTTTGGCTTAAAGAGCCCACCATAAGTACTTCAGCCCGCTAACATTATTTTATCATTAAATTTCCAAAAATTACGTGAGTCTGTAAAAAAATTTTATTTTTCCCTCTCGTACAAGAAAACGTTACATTACTTATAAGATACAATGTAATAGCGGGGTGCGGGATGGAAACCCACGCCGTCGAGGTTTGCACCACCTCCCCAGCGGACACTTTTTGCCGACTGTCAGCAAGAAGCTCATGCGCCAGCGAACTTCACTCGAAAGTGGGTGCGCATTGTGAGTCACAGCCAAGCAATTTGGAGCCCATCACGTACGTGGATGATGGGATTATCATTATCAACGATCACCCGGCAAAGGTGTGCTTGAACAATGGTTCCGAAGTCCTAATACGGGGCACATATCTCGTCACATTCGAGGAACGAGCTACAGTCAATGGGTCGTTGTTTAACAACCGAGACAACATCCAGAAGCAGTGCCGGGAGTTGCAAAATCCCCTCAGTTAAACATCACTACCAGCCACGACATCCTGAGCTCCCCATACCTCCATTGATTGAACGGACGCAATTTGGAGACTATTCAGGCATTCAAGGAAGAACTCGGCACCAACCGCGCGCTAAGTGTAATCCTCACCATAGGATTGGTACTTATGGCACTTGTGTTGGTATCAGCATCGTGTTTTGGTGGATTTACAAGACGAGAAAAAATGCAGCAGGGATAAAGCAGTCCATCGTCGAATTTTAATCGGCCAGGGACGGCCTTCAGCTTGATGGGGGTGTAGGTAACTAATGTCTATTTCTTGTTACGCATAAAATAAAATACGACACCACGTCATTACATTGTATGCTTGGCTGGATGCTAGGCAGCTGGCAAACACATATTGTTCAGCCGCTAGGATTCAACATGAAGAGCTCAGCAGCTCTTATTTCTTAAGGCATTAAATAAACATCGACGTTCGTTTAAAGTAGTAAACAGGACACCATGAGCCTTTGATCTTTACTCAACGAACATCGCATGTCACCATGAGCATTTGAGAGGGTCACATAGCCGGCAATCACGACATATGCATGTGGCCGCTATGATGGGAAATGCCAGGCTCAGCACTTCATGCGAGGCTAGCGTTTCTTCTTTTTAAGGCTTCCTAACAATCACATTCGCAAAGGGTCTTTCAATAAGGGCGGGAAGATGTTGAAATGGAATATAACAAGCTGTGTGTGAGGTATTAACCAAATTAATTTTTTTTATTTGAAAGGCCCATGCATGCTATTAAGTATGGAATATGACATCATGCAAATGCCCGCATCGGTTTCTTACGGTGGGACGAATCCGAGTGGTCCAATTTTCAATGACTCTTCCGCATAGATCGGGCGGAACTTGGGCGATGGCCTGTGTTATGTTCACCTTTAGGGCATCGGTCGATTGCGGTTAATTTGCAAAGACCTGCGACTTTAAGAAACCCCACAGGAAAATCGCATGATAACATTCATGAAGAATGTCAATCGTGGGGTTCGCTGTGTGGCACGTAGCACCGTCCTGCTGTAACCACATGTCGTCTAGGTCCATATGGTTTAATGTCGTCTCTTAAATAAAATTCTTGGTGCGAGTTTTTTTTTGTTAACTCGTCGGCCTAAATAATTCAAGTCCGACCTTCGTCGGCAAAATAACGCAATAACATTTCTAAATGCTAATAACATAATAATCGAATAGCATTTCTAAATGGTCGATAATATATTAACCACAATAAAATTGGTTAACCACAATAAAATTGGTTAATTTGTATATTCAATATGTGTTGGTCTAATAGGGTCATTGCAAAGAAACAATATGTCTTTTGAAAAGTGTTCGTGCTTCAGAGCTGTATGCCAAATTCGTTAGGGAGTGAAAGATCGCTTATTGTGCGAATAAATGATGGGGGTATTTTGTGCCTGGTTTTTGTTAATTGTATTTTTATACCCTGAACCCATTATAAAATGGGTAAAATTGGTACAATAACTATAATTGGACAGGCAGAATGAAGCATCTCGCTGACCTCATGTACGAGGGGGACCCATAAGTTACGGGAATAACGCTGTGGTGGGAAGGGAGAGTGAGGGAACCTATTCTTTGACCTTTTTTAATTTTTTCAATTGCCTAGCCCCCAGTCTCAAAGGGAACATGAAAGGAAAACGTTTTGCCACTGTGGAGGGGGTGAAGCAAAAAATAAAAAGTTGTTTTACTAAAAATACCTCACAGGCGAACCGATGCACTCACAGCGACACAACTTTGTACACTGACGCAGATGGCGTGATACTAATGGACATGTAGTCAAACAACAACTCTCTCGTAATTATCGGAAATTTTTGATCAGCATCAACAGCCAAGTCGTTATAGCCATCTACGTCTGTATGTATGCGTAAACACGCGTCGATCTTAGAGGTTATAAGAGCTAGTGACTCCAGATTTGGGACATAAGCTAGCCTAATCCCTAGGCAGTACAAGTTTGTCAAGTCAAATGTTCGATAACTCTTCTCGTTTCCGATAAAAACAAAAAAATACTTGAATTTTAAAAACTCTGAAATGGCGTTTGAAATGGAACATTGAAGTTAAGTCAAGTATGCAGTACGCGTTCTACACTCACACATACTTGCAACACGGCGTAATGCTGGATACAAGGCTCTGCTACCGCGAGAACCTTAAGAAGTTATCCAGAAAGGCATCCAGCATAGGAAGAGTCCTCGCGCGAATGATACTTATTACGAGGGGTCCAGACGCAAGAGCCGACTGCTCTTCAACAGAGTCCAAAGGTCGACGATTGTGTATGCAGAATCGATTTGGTACAGCGCCATGTAAACCTGAAGCTATAGGCGAGACACTGAGCCCACGTTCTGCCTAAGTGCGGCTGCAGCTCGTTCAGAACGGTGCCAGATGACGCAGTCAACCCCGGAATTATTCCCATTGACGAACTTGCGAGGTATCGGAGCTCCATAATGCATCGAGCGGCAACGACGACGGGACAAGGCTAAGACAATCGTTTTTTAGGACGGAAGTAAGGATGAGAAGCATCGATCGATGGCGGGATCGATGGCGACAACTCGGAAGATAATACCGAGTACGTCTTCTTAAAGTGCCCGCGCTTTTAAGCGGATCGCATCCGGAGGCAGTAATGAGACAGCGCATTTCCGTAAACAACATTATCAACCTCATGGTTAAAAACAGCGATAGGAGGCGACAAGCAACTTTGCAGCGGTCGTAAAATGTGTCGAGAAAGAAAGAGCTGCAATTACAGTATGATGGATTTTGCAGTTCGGGCGACGCAATTCCTTACAGTAGTCCCGCCGGTGCAGCGGAAAACATAATCTAACCTATGATTTTTTACAGCTTAGTATAAAAAAAACTAAGTCATATGATAAGACCTAGTATAATCCTAGATTTGTGTATTTGTTAATTAATATTTTAAAAAATAAAAAAGTACTTGCAAGCACTGACTGTGCGCGCAAAGGAATTTTTGGACTAGAGCCTTCTTTCTTGTTTGTAGCCGTGAGTTGCGATGCGCTTAGCTTTCAAATGCAAGGTAATAAGTCTTTTCCCACCAACTTTATAGTTATGTCAGCTATCTCATTACCTAGGAACCATCACATAAATTGTTAGTATTGTTTCTAGTTTTTTGTTGACTTAATTGATGATAAGCAGTCAGAACATATTGTAAGGGGTTATGACTTGATCCCTGCGAAGTAACGTGCTTGTAGGATAGCCTGGTTCAAGAAGGAATATTAAGATGGAATAATAATATTAATAATTAAACGCGTGTTACCATACAAATAAAGCACATGTCTACAAATTAAATATTTTTTTTTGAAATAACGAAGCTTGCTTACACGCCAAGTGCCGGGAACATCAGTCTTAAATTAAAGCTGTTAAAGAAACAGACGAACTTGGCTATATTGACGCAGCTCGTTCAGCTGTTCAAGAATATACATACTTTATAGCGTCGGATACGCTTCTTTCTATGGGTTATTTCATGACAAATCTAATATACAATATTCAAGGGGGATCTTTACCTTACTTGCCTGATAACATTGATAAGCAAATTCTGAAAACGTTATCGTGTTCAGAACTAAAAAATACACCAGTAAGAACGCTATCTAATGACAAAAAAAACCTTGTTGTCCTGTGTTATTAATGATGTCAGAGATATCAATTAAACTTTTTATCTTTTTCCGTTCATTATTTGCAGATGCTGAAATCCAAGAATGGTATAAAGGTTTTCTGAAAGATTGCCCGAGTGGTCATTTGTCTGTAGAAGAGTTTAAAAAGATATATGGGAACTTTTTCCCATATGGCGATGCAAGTAAGGTAAATAACATATAATTAATAATATTGATTTTTATTTGAAACACAACAATATAACCATTAAGGGGCTCTTAAAAATTTGTGAAGTAAATCAGAAAAATATTTATATTTGCTTTTGAGCCATTAACAAAGACTAACCTAATATTATTTCAATTTTTGTTAACAAAACAAGTAAGAAGGCTCTAGTCGAGATATCCCGACTAGACGATACCCTGATCCCTATACTTTACGCGTACAGTCAGTGCTTGCAAGTATGTGTGTGTGTGTGTGTGTGTGTACGCGCATACTCCATACTGCATACACAACTTCAATGTCCCATATCTCCGGTGTTTATTGTCCGATTTCGATAAAAATTTCACAGATTGTCATTATTTTGTTTTATAATTCAAATTGCATCTCAAAGTTTTCCAAATTCAAGATTTTGTTGTTATCGATCCCATGTGTATATCGGAAACGGGAAAAGTTATCGAAAATCGGAAAACAAACTTGTACTGCCTAGGGATTAGGCGAGCTTAAGTTCCAAATCTGGAGTCTCTAGCTCTTATAGTCTCTGAGATCGGTTGGCTCATACATACAGACGGACAGACGGACGGACAGACGGACATGGCTATATCGACTCGACTGTTGATGCTGATCAAGAATATATATACTTTATAGGGTCGGAGATGCTTCCTTCTACCTGTTACATACTTTTGCACAACTTCATTATACCCTTTTTCCCATTTTTAATGGGATCAGGGTATAAAAAGAAAAAATTGTATTATGTTACAATTTTTTTTTATTGATATTAAGATATACATTTGTTAAATAATATATATTTTGTTAACACATTTTGAAATTTAGTTGATTATTTCTAAGTAACTCAAGAGCTCAAGAGCTATTAGTAAAAAATATACTTTAATCTAAAATGTGATTGCACATATACATATTTCTCTGAGGTAAGTAAATAATTTATGTTGTTTTCAAAGTTTACACATATTTTACTTGAGCAAATGAAACAAGTAAGAAGTACCCTGATCCCTATACTTTACGCGTACAGTCAGTGCTTGCAAGTATGTGTGTGTGTGTGTACGCGCATACAGCATAGTGCATACACAACTTCAATGTCCCATATCTCCGGTGTTTCTTAACCGATTTAAAAATTTCACAGATTTTCATTATTCTGTTTTATAATTCAAATGGCATCTCAAAGTTTTCCAAATTCAAGATTTTGTTGTTATCGATCCCATGTGTATATCGGAAACGGAAAGAGTTATCGAAAATCGGAAAGAAAAGTATAAAAATGTCTAGCAGGGTTTTTGTGCTCAAAGATTTTTATACCCTGATCCCATTAAAAATGGGAAAAAGGGTATAATGGTTTAGTGCAAAAGTATGTAACAGGCAGAAGGAAGCATCTCCGACCCCATAAAGTATATATATTCTTGATCAGCATCAACAGCCGAGTAGATATAGCCATGTCCGTCTGTCCATCTGTCCGTATGTATGAGCCAACCGATCTCAGAGTCTATTAGAGCTAGAGACTCCAGATTTGGAACTTAAGCTCGCCTAATCCCTAGGCAGTACAAGTTTTTTTCCGATTTTCGATAACTTTTCCCGTTTCCGATATACACATGGGATCGATAACAACAAAATCTTGAATTTGGAAAACTTTGAGATGCAATTTGAATTATAAAACAAAATAATGACAATCTGTGAAATTTTTATCGAAATCGGACAATAAACACCGGAGATATGGGACATTGAAGTTGTGTATGCAGTATGGAGTATGCGCGTACACACACACACACACACACACATACTTGCAAGCACTGACTGTACGCGTGAAGTATAAGGATCAGGGTATCGTCTAGTCGGGATTTCTCGACTAGAGCCTTCTTACTTGTTTTTGTTGACTTTGTCGTGCTTACCCCAAAACATATATTTTAAAATAAATAGAAACATTGCATTAATGCGCAACGGATTGCGAAACACCCGTATCGTACAAGTGAAAATATAGGTGTTACCCTATCAAACCTTTTAACAAAGTTGTCAGTGAAACTTTGAAATTTTGGTTACCATAAATTAACATGTAAGAAGGCTATTTTCTTTATTCACTGTCAGTGATTAAAATCGAATAAATGAAATATTTCCCACATTTAACAACTAGAACACCAAATTTGTTTGAACAACATTTAGCCCCAAAAATCTTATGCAGACCCCGGCCAACTTTGCCGCCCTGCCCACAGTCTTCTTGAAACGGGATTGCCTAGACCAGCGGTCGGCGAACAGGGGTAAATTACTCCAAATGGGGTTAAAGTAAAATTTCTGGGGGTAATGGTCATGATTGTGAAATATATATTTTAATTCTCTATTCTATTGCCCTTTTTTTTTTGGCTCTTCGCCATGGGAAAATTCAGTAAAAAGGTATATAGTATTTCAGCTTTTTCTATTATGTTGACTTTTTTTTCGGGGTAATGCCAACTTACACTTACATATTTTTGGGTAATGCCAAATTGTGTCGATCTTTTTTTTTCGGTCTTCAAATTTTTTCTTTTTGAGAAATATGGTAATGATTCGCCGACCCTTGGCCTAGATTCAATAGTTGGAACACAAATTTTGTGACGTATGGTATGGTATAATAGTTTTGTGCAAAAGTGTGTAACAGGCAGGAAGCACCTCCGACCCCATAAAGTAAATATACTCTGGACCAGCATCAACAGCCGAGTCGATATAGCCATGTCCGTTCTTCCGTCCGTCTGTCCGTCCGTATGTATGAACGCGTCGATCTCAGAGACTATAAGACTAGAGACTCTAGATTTAGACAAAGCTCACCTTATCCCTAGGCAGTACAAGTTTGTTTTTCGATAACTCTTCCCGCTTCCGATAAACACATGTGATCGGTAACAACAAAATCTTTATTTGGAAAACTTTGAGAGTTCGTTTGAAATACTGAAATGAGTTGAGAAACACCGAAGATATGCAACATTGAAATAAGGGTAAAGTATGCAGGATACGCCTTCACATACACACACATACAATCTTTCAAGCACTGAGTAAACGTATTCAACGCACGCGTAAAGTATTGGGTTGGGGGTATCGTCTAGTCGGGATTTCTCGATTAGAGCCTTCTTACTTGTTTTTGTGGGAACCGGTGTAACTTTAATGCAAAATCTTATAATGCGTTTTCCATTGCGTTAAAAAAGGTCTTAGTGAAAAATAAAATTAATTGATAGTGTTATTTAAACTTTTTTTTAGTTTGCAGAGCATGTGTTTAGGACATTCGATGCAAATGGCGATGGAACTATTGATTTTAGAGAATTTTTATGCGCGTTAAGTGTAACCTCTCGCGGCAAACTGGAGCAAAAACTGAAATGGGCGTTTTCCATGTACGACTTAGATGGAAACGGATACATATCAAGGCAGGAAATGCTTGAAATTGTTACAGTAAGTTGATGGTATAGACGTATAACTATTTATTGCTTTCAATATATCACTAACAAACACAAAAAAGTAAAAATACAAATAAAGTTTAAATGGAAACTCTGTTAAAGAAAACAACATACACATTGCCAAAAACGATATCATACAATACAAGACTGGATGATAGGTACCCCGCTCTGTACAATAGCACCTATTTCCCCGTTATATTTCTCCCAACTAGATTCTTATTTTCGTTCATTACGTATACATTTCTGTCTGCCGCCGTGTATGAATTTGTTTTTGTTTTGTGTATTGACTGCTCATGCTGTGTCGTATGTATACGGCACTGTCTGGTTGCTGAGCTCACGCCAAAGCAACTTTAGAGAAAAAAGAGAAAAAAAGCAAACTAATTATTTGATATTTTGGAATTGCTGGGCTGCTTGTCGTTTTGCCTAATATGGTATGGCTGCTAGAAAAATTATAGTAGAAAATACACAATGATGTTTTGCCGACGGCAAAGTAATTAATGTATATATTATACATTTATTTCTATTAAACCAAATGTTTTTTTAATTATTAAACGGATTTAGGGTGGCAAAGGCCTAGGTCCGTCTTTGTGTGTGAGTTTTGTTTGGATTTGTTTTTGCTTTGCTGTTTAGAGTTTGTCGTAGGTCATAGTCTGTCTGTACATGCACCAAGCCTTCTTACTTGTATTATACAATTTTGATGTTGCCGATCAATGAGTATGTACATACATATGTATGTTTGTGTTTGTATGCTCGTTGGTGTCGAAGGCAAATCGTCTGCAGCTGGCCTGCTGCGTATGGGCTTGCGCCGTCGTTTTGTGTATTCATGTGTCTGAGTCTAACGGGAAAAAGGCAAAACGAAAAAGAACAAACAACAACAACACGTGCCGGTTGTTGTTGCTGAAACGCACACGCTGCTCAATGTGTTTTTATACCCTTTATTACAATGTTTAATACAAGTCAATGCAATTATTTATTTATATTTATAATACACGGACAAGTATTTGAAAGCTAAATGTGTTTATCTTATGGTTAGTGTTAATTTAGTATTTAGTCATTTTAAACCTCTTCAATAAGTCATTAATGATCTACCTAATTCCCAATATGTACACACGTATATGTATGATAGCAGTCATAGTTAAGTATATCACGATTAGCCATACAATTTCACAAAGTTCATATAAAGTCTATACTACCCACCCATTTGAGTCATAGTAAGCAGACAGAAACAAAAGTCGAATATTTAAAATCTCAACTTCGGCCACCACACAACGGCAAAATGAAGTACGACAACAATGATCTTCGTCTGGCACATCGCACGCTTCGCGCTAATGAGAATCCATGTACAAGAAGATTCTCATTGGAGTTGGCCGAGGTGCTTATTTCAGTTTTTATCGTTTCTGTTAACAAAGAGGTAGTCATTGACACATTGCCACGAAAGAGTTTACACCAATAACTATGTAAATCAAGACGCGAAATTAGTTACCCCTCTTTTTTACAGTTAGTAAACGCTCTCTGCGTAATAGCACCTATTTTCCCTTCATATTTTTCCCAACTAGATTCTTATTTTTCTTCATTGCGTATACTTTTCTGTCTGCCGCCCTGTATGAATTTGTTTTTGTTTTGTGTATGGACTGCTCATGCTGTGTCGTATGTATTCGGCACTGTCTGGGTGCTGAAAACCTAATATGTATGTATTAATCAGAGCTCACGCCAATGCAACTTTAGAGTATCTCAAAACAAAAAGCAAACTAATTATTTGTTATTTTGGAATTGCTGGGCTGCTGGTTATTTTGCCTAAAATGGCATGGCTGCTAGAAAAATTATAGTAGCAAATACAAAATTATGTTTTGCCGACGGAAAAGTAATGTATAAATTATACATTTATTTCATTTAAAACAAACGTTTTTTTTTATTTTTAAATGTAAATTTGCCGATGGAACAGAAACGATAAAACCAGAAATAAGCACCTGGGGAAATGAATTACGATCTTGCTTTGCCAACTCCAATGAAAATCTTATTGTACATGGATTCTCATTAGCTCGAAGCGTGCGAGTTGTTGGCGTACTTCATTTTGCCGTTGTGTGGTGGCCGAACTTGAGATTTTAAATATTCGACGTTTGGTTTTATCTGCTTGCTGTGCCTAAAATGGGTGGGTAGTATAGACATTATATCATACTAAATATGGATATAGGCCACATTCGCGAGATATGGTCATTCCACAATCGTTCTTCATTTCATTGGCAAGCGATCTGGTCAACAAATTTTGACTTTTATGGATCTGCGCATTTTTAATTTCAATAAAAGTAACTGTACATACATATTTCACTTTGTGTAAGCCTTTTCGTGGCAATGTGTACGTAAAAAACAATACAAAAAAATTAGAGGACTGGATATTACTGTTTCAGACCTTTGATATCTAAACTAATGATAACAAAAAATATATTTGCAGGCAATATACAAAATGGTTGGATCAGTTATGAAAATGCCAGAAGATGAAAGCACGCCTGAAAAAAGAACGGATAAAATATTCCGTCAAATGGATAGAAACAAGGATGGAAAATTAAGCTTAGATGAATTTATTGAAGGTGCAAAAAGTGATCCTTCAATTGTGCGGCTTTTGCAGTGTGATCCGCAGGCACATTAATATATTCATATAACACAAGCAATAAACATTTAAACGTGAATTCATTTAATAATATTTTGCATAAATTATGTTCTCTTAGCAAATATAAAACATATAAAGACAGTATTGAAATGCAAGTTTACTGCACTATGCTTTATTCAGAACTAGCTGTATTTGAACAAGCGTTGTTCTGCTGCTAAATTTTAACACCAGTTATCTGCGCAGAAAGTATAATTTTTATACACTTGAAAAATGCAAATTCATTTTGTCATGAAATTCTTAACGTAACGGAAGAATCCAATCCCAGTTGGGAATTAGTCCCGCTATCACGCTGAAACTTTTGATGATTTACAAAGTTTTTTGATTAACCAAAATTGGCCAGACCGAACCACTTTTCAAAAATTGTATGCAAATTACTGATGACGGCTCGAAAGCGCTTGCAGATAACCATTTCCATTTTAAAAAATTGTGTGATTTTGCAAACTAAACGGGTAAATTAATAACATAAGTGAAATTTATAAAGCCATGAGTTTTGATATAAAATTTGCATGGCATTAAACTTTTAGCTTGTTTGCCTTAATATCAAATCTGTAAGTGAACATTTTTAGTGAATGAGAAACGTTGCGTCTCGTTGTTGACGCACTCACGCAATATATGATCGATGGAGTTGACGAATTTTCCACAAACAAGTGTACGAAGCAAAAGATTAAAGCGATTTCGCGACAAAACTTATTACAGCGGATATCAGAGGGAAACGAAGCAATCGGAACTCTACCTTGCGGCGAATAAGATAATTTTCTCATATGTTGTAAAAATAAAGAGTGTGGGAGAAAATGTATCAAATCCAATAAATTTCTGCAAATTTTAAAAATATTTTTACGTTTCACAAAATAGTTTATTTATTATTTACGGAAAAAAATCGGGTATTGATGACATACAAGTTCAACTCAAAATTCTCAATGATATACATAAAATTCAAGAGTTTCGCGTTACGTTCAGACGTTTTTCCTCTTTTCCACAAAAAGCATATGCTGACGAATTACTTAAGACTATTTCAATCACTACTGCACCTCAGCCGTGCTAACCCAATCCCACAATCTGCCGTCTGGAAACCTAATTCAACATGGATAATCTCCAACCTTTCATAAATTCAGCAGAAGTGGTGGTTAGTTTGGTCCTTCTTTTGTTTACCTACTTTTTCCACTGTTAATGTCCTACGGTTTCACTTTTTGTAATCTTACATGATCCGCAAAATCTGGTGAGTAATTTCATGCTAGTTCCATATTGAGTTCTTTTTATGGGAACCAGATATCCAGTTCTTATTCTGAATAACCTCAATTTTCTCTTGGGCCTTTTTTTTTCTTATTTCTTCTCAATGCTTCAAACTCTCAGGTACTATCCTCTAACATATTTTGCAAATTTTTTCGTTCTCATGTTTGGTTCTGTCAATATTTGAAAAGGCGCAAACTGCTTAGCGGCTAATTGTTAAAGGTTTGTTGCACTTTCTTAACATATATACATACATATGTACGACTTTTGAAGCCACCATAAAAAAAACCACTTCTCGGCTTCATTGATTAAAATATAATATAATAACTAAAACATTTGTTCACATTGTGAACACATGTGCCTCCGTCTAACGGGGAATAGGCAAAACGCAAAAGAACAAACATTAACAACACGTATTAGATATAGATTTAAAGGAAATGAAGGGCAAGGTGAATCCTGAAAGCACAGGGGTGCTGATAAGAGCCATCCGGGAGAGCCGTGCGGGGGGCGTCCTTGTGGAATTGAGTGCGGGTTCTAAGGATAGTGGGGCATTCCGAGACACAATCGCGGTGGCGCTCTATGGGCTGCCTGCTGTGTTCTGCCTAGAGCCGAGGTGTAGCGTAGAGATCCGAGATTTGGACTGCCTCACTGAGGTAGTTGACATAAGGGAGGCCCTTAAACGAGATGTTCCCAGCATTTGGGACGTTAAGATTGGGCTAATCCCAAAAACACTAAGGGGACAAAAGATGGCGGTGGTCGAGATGAGAATGCGAGACGCATCCCATCTCCTGAAACGAGGAAAGATCCATATTGGATGGGTCAACTGTAGAGTGCGGGAGCGCATATCTCTGAAGCGCTTCTACAAGTGCCTAGATTACGGGCATGTAGCAAAGGGGTGTAAAGGTCCGGATCGTAGCTCCTTATGCTACAAATGTGGGCTTTCCGGGCACAAGGCCACGATGTGTGTAGCGCCAGTACGCTGCATCATCTGTGAGGGCAAGGGCTTAGGCGGGAAGACCTTAAGCACAAAACAGGGTCGGGCAATTGCAGCGCGTTTAGGGAGGCGCTAGGAAAGGCAAAAGACAAGTCTGTGAAATGATCCATGTCTTACAAGCTAACTTGGAGAGGAGCCGTACCGCGAACGACCTACTGTAACAGCTGGCAGTAGAAAAGGCGGTCGACCTTTAACTTGTAAGCGAGCAGTACCGGAATAGAGATCCAGCAACCTGGTACCAAGATTTACTCGGCACAGCAGCCATATGGATCCTGGAACCTGGAAGGACACAGGTTGCCGCGCATGGGCAAGGTAACGGTTTCGTCTGGGTGAGGTGTGGGAAAGTCACCTTTTTCAGCTGCTACCTCACGCCGAACCAACCGAGCCAAAACTTCAGAGAACAGTTGGAAGGCCTGGAGGACGCAGTGGTGTCGACCTCGGGGCACAGAGTGGTAGCCGGTGACTTGAACGCAAGGGCAAGGGAATGGGGTATGCCTGACCCAAACACCCGGGGTACGCTACTGGAACTGAACGTGGGCAATTTCGAAAACAAAGAGCAAGGGTAACAATTCCGGATATCTCACTGGCATCGGAGGGCCTTGGCCAGTGCATCCGGGACTGTCAAATCATTGAGGACTATACCGGGAGCGACCACCAGTATATAGTTTTTGAAATAAACTATGATCGTCCCAGCCGAGGTTGAATACGAGGATAACCGGCAGGTGGAATGCATCGCGGCTAAAGACCGAACCCTTTGAAAGGGAACTAGCGAGAGGCGCCGCAGGGCTCGAAAACTTCGGTCAAATTACAGATTTAGTAGGAACATTGGTAACCTCAACCATGAACGTTATCAGTGCGGCGTGTGAGGTTTCTATGCCCCGCAGTAGGCGCCGGCACGGGAAAAGGCCGGTCTACTGGTGGAACAAGTAAATAGAGCACCTGAGAAGGAAATGCCACAGGCTGCGTCGGGCTGCGCAGCGCGCTAGAAATAGAGTAGAAGTCGGTGAAAAGGCGGCGGAACATAAGGCCGCGAAGAAATAACTGCGAAGATCGATAAACAAGAGCAAGGTCTGCTGCTGGAGGGAGCTGGTGGAGGATGTAGAAAGGGATCCCTGGGGACTAGGCTACAAACTAGTAAACAGGAAACTGGGAGCCTTGAAATCGGTAGAAAAGGCCGTTCTCTCGATGAAAAACAAAAAAACGCCTGGCCTGGATGGGATACCAAGCGAAGCGCTGAAGTTAGTTTATCACCAAAAACCCGAACTACTACTGCGTATGTACAATGCATGCCTAGAAGAGGGTGTCTTCTTCTCACGCTGGAAAACGGCAAGGTTAGTGCTCATCAGCAAGGGAAAGGGCGATCCGGAGTCTCCTTTGGCCTACCGACCACTGTGCATGCTGGACACAGCGGGAAAGGTTATGGAGAAACTAATCAGAGCCAAACTAACAGAAGCAGTTTGTAACGCAGGTGGACTCTCACCGAGGCAGTACGGGTTCAGGGCCGACCGATCCACTAGAGACGCCGTTCTCGATGAATTGGCAGCGGTGGAAAAAGCCGAGAAACACACCCGGTACTCGTACTCCTTGTGACACTCGACGTGAAGAATGCGTTCAACTCGGCGATATGGACAGACATGGTAGAGGCTCTGGAGCAAAAATGCAAGGTTCCGGCCTACCTTCTCCGATAAAACCTGAAATAAGCACCTGGGGAAATGAATTACGATCTTGCTTTGCCAACTCCAATGATAATCTTAATGTACATGGATTGTCATTAGCTCGAAGCGTGCGAATCGCCAGACGAAGATCATTGTTGTCGTACTTCATTTTGCCGTTGTGTGGTGGCCGAAGTTGAGATTTTAAATATTCGACGTTTGGTTTTATCTGCTTCCACAATCGTTCTTCATTTCATTGGCAAGCGATCTGGTCAACAAATTTTGACTTTTATGGATCTGCGCATTTTTAATTTCATTAAAAGTAACTGTACATACATATTTCACTTTGTGTAAGCCTTTTCGTGGCAATGTATACGTAAAAAACAATACAAAACAAGTAAGAAGGCTCTAGTCGAGATATCACGACTAGATGATACCCTGATCCCTATACTTCACGCGTACAGTCAGTACAGTCAGTGCTTGCAAGTATGTGTGTGTGTATGTATGCGCTTACTATGTACTGCATACACAACTTCAATGTCCCATATCTCCGGTGTTTCTTAACCGATTTCAATACAGATTGTCATTATTTTGTTTTAAATTTCAAATGACATCTCAGTTTTCCAAATTCAAGATTTTGATGTTATCGATCCCATGTGTATATCGGAAACGGGAAGAGTTATGGAAAATCGAAAACAAACTTGTACTGCCTAGGGATTAGGCGAGCTTAAGTTCCAAATTTGGAGTCTCTAGCTCTTATAGTCTCTGAGATCGACGCGCTCATACATACGGACAGACAGACGGACAGACGGACATGGCTATATCGACTCGACTATTGATGCTGATCAAGAATATATATACTTTATGGGGTCGGAGATGGTTCCTTCTGCCTGTTACGTACTTTTGCACAAAACCATTATACCCTTTTTTCCCATTTTTAATGGGATCAGGGTATAATGAGAGAGAAAATGAGAGGACTGGATATTACTGTTTCAGACCTTTGATATCTAAACTAATGATAACAAAAAATATATTTGCAGGCAATATACAAAATGGTTGGATCAGTTATGAAAATGCCAGAAGATGAAAGCACGCCTGAAAAAAGAACGGATAAAATATTCCGTCAAATGGATAGAAACCAGGATGGAAAATTAAGCTTAGATGAATTTATTGAAGGTGCAAAAAGTGATCCTTCAATTGTGCGGCTTTTGCAGTGTGATACGCAGGCACATTAATATATTCATATAACACAAGCAATAAACATTTAAACGTGAATTCATTTAATAATATTTTGCATAAATTATGTTCTCTTAGCAAATATAAAACATATAAAGACAGTATTGAAATGCAAGTTTACTGCACTATGCTTTATTCAGAACTAGCTGTATTTGAACAAGCGTTGTTCTGCTGCTAAATTTTAACACCAGTTATCTGCGCAGAAAGTATAATTTTTATACACTTGAAAAATGCAAATTCATTTTGTCATGAAATTCTTAACGTAACGGAAGAATCCAATCCCAGTTGGGAATTAGTCCCGCTATCACGCTGAAACTTTTGATGATTTACAAAGTTTTTTGATTAACCAAAATTGGCCAGACCGAACCACTTTTCAAAAATTGTATGCAAATTACTGATGACGGCTCGAAAGCGCTTGCAGATAACCATTTCCATTTTAAAAAATTGTGTGATTTTGCAAACTAAACTGGTAAATTAATAACATAAGTGAAATTTATAAAGCCATGAGTTTTGATATAAAATTTGCATGGCATTAAACTTTTAGCTTGTTTGCCTTAATATCAAATCTGTAAGTGAACATTTTTAGTGAATGAGAAACGTTGCGTCTCGTTGTTGACGCACTCACGCAATATATGATCGATGGAGTTGACGAATTTTCCACAAACAAGTGTACGAAGCAAAAGATTAAAGCGATTTCGCGACAAAACTTATTACAGCGGATATCAGAGGGAAACGAAGCAATCGGAACTCTACCTTGCGGCGAATAAGATAATTTTCTCATATGTTGTAAAAATAAAGAGTGTGGGAGAAAATGTATCAAATCCAATAAATTTCTGCAAATTTTAAAAATATTTTTACGTTTCACAAAATAGTTTATTTATTATTTACGGGAAAAAATCGGGTATTGATGACATACAAGTTCAACTCAAAATTCTCAATGATATACATAAAATTCAAGAGTTTCGCGTTACGTTCAGACGTTTTTCCTCTTTTCCACAAAAAGCATATGCTGACGAATTACTTAAGACTATTTCAATCACTACTGCACCTCAGCCGTGCTAACCCAATCCCACAATCTGCCGTCTGGAAACCTAATTCAACATGGATAATCTCCAACCTTTCATAAATTCAGCAGAAGTGGTGGTTAGTTTGGTCCTTCTTTTGTTTACCTACTTTTTCCACTGTTAATGTCCTACGGTTTCACTTTTTGTAATCTTACATGATCCGCAAAATCTGGTGAGTAATTTCATGCTAGTTCCATATTGAGTTCTTTTTATGGGAACCAGATATCCAGTTCTTATTCTGAATAACCTCAATTTTCTCTTGGGCCTTTTTTTTTCTTATTTCTTCTCAATGCTTCAAACTCTCAGGTACTATCCTCTAACATATTTTGCAAATTTTTTCGTTCTCATGTTTGGTTCTGTCAATATTTGAAAAGGCGCAAACTGCTTAGCGGCTAATTGTTAAAGGTTTGTTGCACTTTCTTAACATATATACATACATATGTACGACTTTTGAAGCCACCATAAAAAAAACCACTTCTCGGCTTCATTGATTAAAATATAATATAATAACTAAAACATTTGTTCACATTGTGAACACATGTGCCTCCGTCTAACGGGGAATAGGCAAAACGCAAAAGAACAAACATTAACAACACGTATTAGATATAGATTTAAAGGAAATGAAGGGCAAGGTGAATCCTGAAAGCACAGGGGTGCTGATAAGAGCCATCCGGGAGAGCCGTGCGGGGGGCGTCCTTGTGGAATTGAGTGCGGGTTCTAAGGATAGTGGGGCATTCCGAGACACAATCGCGGTGGCGCTCTATGGGCTGCCTGCTGTGTTCTGCCTAGAGCCGAGGTGTAGCGTAGAGATCCGAGATTTGGACTGCCTCACTGAGGTAGTTGACATAAGGGAGGCCCTTAAACGAGATGTTCCCAGCATTTGGGACGTTAAGATTGGGCTAATCCCAAAAACACTAAGGGGACAAAAGATGGCGGTGGTCGAGATGAGAATGCGAGACGCATCCCATCTCCTGAAACGAGGAAAGATCCATATTGGATGGGTCAACTGTAGAGTGCGGGAGCGCATATCTCTGAAGCGCTTCTACAAGTGCCTAGATTACGGGCATGTAGCAAAGGGGTGTAAAGGTCCGGATCGTAGCTCCTTATGCTACAAATGTGGGCTTTCCGGGCACAAGGCCACGATGTGTGTAGCGCCAGCACGCTTCATCATCTGTGAGGGCAAGGGCTTAGGCGGGAAGACCTTAAGCACAAAACAGGGTCGGGCAATTGCAGCGCGTTTAGGGAGGCGCTAGGAAAGGCAAAAGACAAGTCTGTGAAATGATCCATGTCTTACAAGCTAACTTGGAGAGGAGCCGTACCGCGAACGACCTACTGTAACAGCTGGCAGTAGAAAAGGCGGTCGACCTTTAACTTGTAAGCGAGCAGTACCGGAATAGAGATCCAGCAACCTGGTACCAAGATTTACTCGGCACAGCAGCCATATGGATCCTGGAACCTGGAAGGACACAGGTTGCCGCGCATGGGCAAGGTAACGGTTTCGTCTGGGTGAGGTGTGGGTAAGTCACCTTTTTCAGCTGCTACCTCACGCCGAACCAACCGAGCCAAAACTTCAGAGAACAGTTGGAAGGCCTGGAGGACGCAGTGGTGTCGACCTCGGGGCACAGAGTGGTAGCCGGTGACTTGAACGCAAGGGCAAGGGAATGGGGTATGCCTGACCCAAACACCCGGGGTACGCTACTGGAACTGAACGTGGGCAATTTCGAAAACAAAGAGCAAGGGTAACAATTCCGGATATCTCACTGGCATCGGAGGACCTTGGCCAGTGCATCCGGGACTGTCAAATCATTGAGGACTATACCGGGAGCGACCACCAGTATATAGTTTTTGAAATAAACTATGATCGTCCCAGCCGAGGTTGAATACGAGGATAACCGGCAGGTGGAATGCAGCGCGGCTAAAGACCGAACCCTTTGAAAGGGAACTAGCGAGAGGCGCCGCAGGGCTCGAAAACTTCGGTCAAATTACAGATTTAGTAGGAACATTGGTAACCTCAACCATGAACGTTATCAGTGCGGCGTGTGAGGTTTCTATGCCCCGCAGTAGGCGCCGGCACGGGAAAAGGCCGGTCTACTGGTGGAACAAGTAAATAGAGCACCTGAGAAGGAAATGCCACAGGCTGCGTCGGGCTGCGCAGCGCGCTAGAAATAGAGTAGAAGTCGGTGAAAAGGCGGCGGAACATAAGGCCGCGAAGAAAGAACTGCGAAGATCGATAAACAAGAGCAAGGTTTGCTGCTGGAGGGAGCTGGTGGAGGATGTAGAAAGGGATCCCTGGGGACTAGGCTACAAACTAGTAAACAGGAAACTGGGAGCCTTGAAATCGGTAGAAAAGGCCGTTCTCTCGATGAAAAACAAAAAAACGCCTGGCCTGGATGGGATACCAAGCGAAGCGCTGAAGTTAGTTTATCACCAAAAACCCGAACTACTACTGCGTATGTACAATGCATGCCTAGAAGAGGGTGTCTTCTTCTCACGCTGGAAAACGGCAAGGTTAGTGCTCATCAGCAAGGGAAAGGGCGAACCGGAGTCTCCTTTGGCCTACCGACCACTGTGCATGCTGGACACAGCGCGAAAGGTTATGGAGAAACTGATCAGAGCCAAACTAACAGAAGCAGTTTGTAATGCAGGTGTACTCTCACCGAGGCAGTACGGGTTCAGGGCCGGCCGATCCACTAGAGACGCCGTTCTCGATGAATTGGCAGCGGTGGAAAAAGCCGAGAAACACACCCGGTACTCGTACTCCTTGTGACACTCGACGTGAAGAATGCGTTCAACTCGGCGATATGGACAGACATGGTAGAGGCTCTGGAGCAAAAATTCAAGGTTCCGGACTACCTACTCCGTGTAATCGATGCCTACCTCTCGGATCGTGGACTTATCTACGAAACCAAAGAATGCTCCCGCAGGATAGCCGTCACGGCAGGGGCGGCGCAGGGTTCCATCCTAGGCCCGAATCTGTGGAACGCCACTTATGATGGTCTGTTAAGATTGGAAATGCCAGAAGAAACGTACCTAGTTGGGTATGCGGATGACGTAGCTGCACTAGTGGCAGCCAGGTGATGAGGACGGTCAGCAGCTGGATGACGGAACATGGGCTATCACTGGCGCTAGAAAAAACAGAAGTGGTAGTCCTGACCAAAAAAAGAATACCAACAATCATCACGGTGAGAGTTGGAGAAGCCACGGTGACGTCTAAACTGGCGGTCAGATACCTGGGTATAATGATAGACTCCAAGCTGAATTTTTTCCAACAGATCAAACAGACGGCAGACAAGGCGTCAGGTGGAGTGACTGCGCTCAGCAGACTTATGGCCAACGTTGGAGGCCCATCCCCTAGTAGACACCGCCTTCTGATCAGCACTGTTCAGTCGGTACTGCTCTACGGCGCGGAGATTTGGACCGACTCTCTAAACGTAGAAAAATACCGGAAGAGGCTGGCGCAAGTCCAAAGGAGGGGGGCTTAAAGGGTGGCTTCCGCATACCGCACGGTTTCTGAACTGGCAGCTCTAGTGATTGCGGGGGTTACACCCATAATACTTCTAGCTAAAGAGCGGCGGGCGGTTTTCCTGAGGAGAAACGCAGGTGAAGGGGAAAACGTATACCTTGAAGAGAGAGCCAGGGCATTCAATGCATGGCAGAGCCTCTGGGAGGAGGAAAGTAGGGGGAGATGGACTGCGCGCCTCATAACAGACGTGAAGCTGTTGACCGAAAGAAAGTATGGACAAGAAGATTACTACCTGACACAGTTTCTTTCGGGACACGGCTACTTTCGCAAATTCCTTCACCTTCACTAGAAGGCCATTAGGGCCTTACGATGGACCTTGCCCGAAGTAATGTGGTAAACGGTTCCAGGCAAGTGTCCAGGGTCAGTAGAGTGGGTCGACAATAGAAGAACGGGGAGAGGGGTTCTAGTCAGTATACTTGCCGTTAAGGCACAGGAGCCCGACACACGGGTAGATATTGGCAAGCCAGCTACGGCACATAAAGTGTTTCCCCTCTCCAGGCCCTGTCCGTCCGTATGTATGAACGCGTCGATCTCAGAGATTATAAGAGCTAAAGACTCCAGATTTGGAACTAATGCTCGCCTAATCCTTAGGCAGTACCAAAAACTATCGAAAGTACAAGACTGCAAAATAGATCTTCCTTTTCTTCACAGAAAAAAAAGTTCCGCTCTGCAATGTAGCTCCTGTTACCGTAATCCTCTTACTTTGTCGTAGGATGTATATGGCTATACTTCTCGCACTGCCGCTATATTCGCATTTGTTTTTGCTTTGTGTATGGACTGCTCATGATTTGTCGTATGTATTTGGCAAAGGGAAAAATAGGAAAAAGGGTATATTGTTTTTGTGCAAACGTATGTAACAGACAGAAGTGTGTAAAATGTGTTTATTTTATGGTTAGTGTTAATTTGGTATTTAGTCATCTGTAACCCGTTCAATACGTCATTAATGATCTACCTTATTCCCAATATATATACATTCGTGTATGTATGATGGAAGTCATATTTAAGTAGCTCATCTTTGGCCACACATTTTCATAAAGTTCATATAAACTCTTTAGTACCCTGCCATGTTAGGCATTTGCAAGCAGATAGAACAAAAAGTCGAAAAATGAAAATCTCAACTTTGATCGTCACACAACAGGAAAATGAAGTATGTATGTATTTCAACAACTATTCTGCGTTTCACGCATCGGACTCTTTCCCCAGGAGCTACATTAAGGGCGGAACCTTTTGAATAAGAAGAAGAGATTTATATTTTCCTGTCTTGTATTATTAGATAGTCTTTGGGCAGTACAAGTTGGTTTTCGATTTTCCCTAACTCTTCCCGTTTCCAATATACACATGGGATCGATAACAACAAAATCTTGAATTTAGAAAAATTTATTTAAAAAATTAAGTAAAATAATGACAATCTGTGAAATTTTTATTGAAATCGGTTAAGAAACACTGGAGATATCGGACATTGAAGTTGTGTATGCAGTATGCTGTATGGCGTACACACACACACACACACTTGCAAGCACTGATTGTTCGCGTAAAGTATAGGGATCAGGGTATAGTCTAGTCGAGATTTCTCGACTAGACCCTTCTTACTTGTTAAATATATTTGTTACAAAATGTGAAGTTTCACCCCCTTACGAATTTGCCACACAGCTTTTGGCTGAATGTTATGTAGCTGGCAAACACATGTTGTCCAGCCGCTAGAAGTAAACATGCGGAGCCCAGCAGCTCTTATTTCTGACGGCAATAAATAAACATCGACGTTCGGTTGAAGTGGTGAACAGGATACCTTGAGCCTTTGATCTTAACTCAACGAACATCGATCTTTTCCCATTTTTAA
>JAWNNW010000375.1:0-10946 GCA_035044465.1 Scaptomyza tumidula
ACTAACACAAATGTAGTGAATTTTGTTAGGTGGTTGTAACACTAGCACAAATATAGTGAATTGTGCTGGCTGTTTAAATTTTTCCGTTGACTGTCGCCTTGTTGACAACTTCAATTGACGATTTGGATGAATTGTTTATCCTTTTGTCGCCTTGTTGACAACTTCAATTGACGATTTGGATGAATCGATTATCCTTTTGTCGCCTTGTTGACAACTTCAATTGACGATTTGGATGAATTGATTATCCTTTTGTCGCCTTGTTGACAACTTCAGATGGAACAAGTAAGAAAGCTCTAGTCGAGAAATCCCGACTAGACGATACCCTGATCCCTATACTTCACGCGTACAGTCAGTGCTTGCAAGTATGTGTGTGTGTGTGTACGCGCATACTGCATACTGCATACAAAACTTCAATGTCCCATATCTCCGGTGTTTCTTAACCGATTTTAATAAAAATTTCACAGATTTCCATTATTTTATTTTATAACTTAAATGGCATCTCAAAGTTTTGCAAATTCAAGATTTTTTAGTTATCGATCCCATGTGTATATCGGAAACGGGAAGACTTATCGAAAATCGAAAACAAACTTGTACTGCCTAGGGATTCGGCGAGCTTAAGTTCCAAATCTGGAGTCTCTAGCTCTTATAGTCTCTGAGATCGACGCGTTCATACATACGGACGGACGGACAGACGGACGGACGGACGGACGGACAGACGGACAGACGGACATGGCTATATCGACTCGACTATTGATGCTGATCAAGAATATATATACTTTATGGGGTCGGAGATGCTTCCTTCTGCCTGTTACATACTTTTGCACAAATTCATTATACCCTTTTTTCCCATTTTTAATGGGATCAGGGTATAAAAATGGTCGGGGTCACCAAAATGTTTGTTTGTTTTTGAAGGGAAGTATTCAGTATATAAACTGACTACTAAAGGGCGTCGCAACTAGCACTTGTAACTAGTTGGACTACGGAGAGGGAGTCCTTCGGTGCTCACAGTAAGTGAGATGGAAGAAATGAGTGAATAGTATTTGTTTGCGGTGGTACTAAGACACTAACTTTATTAACGAAAAGTCACAATATTTATAGGTATAAAATAGCTTAGCTTATATGTTTGTGTTGTCAGTTAAATTGGGTTATTGAGTTCTCGGCAATTGCTTGCATATGCAGAATAGCATCTTTAGCAACTACCGGGTTGGCTGACCGCTGCGCAATAACGTATATTGTGCAGTCAGCGATATTCTGTGTAGTCAGCGATATTTTGTCGCTAAGAGTTTTTTGACCTACAGTATCGAATGCAAGTTTAATTGTGTCAATAATTATATGGTAATGTGTATGGTCTTGACATAGTTTTACTTGTGTTGATAATTGTGTGTCATTTCTTATATAATTGGTTAACGATTTATGATTTAAATGTGTGTTGACTTATATGCATCTAAACAGCCTGTAACGCTGAAATCGAACGGTGAACCGTCTGATTGTGTATTAGTGCGAATGTGTGCGTTAGCTTGAAGCAGTGTAAACAATAGATTAAGTGCGTGCTAATACCGATGCAAGCAGTGCAAGACTAGTGCGAACGTGCATCCATAGGTGGCGTAGTGCAGTGCAAGACTTAGTGAGGGCTAATAAGTGGCGCCTAAGCAGTAAGCACTTTAAATGCGGGCTAACACATATAGGTAGTGCGAAGCAGTTCTCCATACTGTCCGTGAGAGAGCGCGATGGATCCGCGCAGCCGCTCATTGAGCAGTAGGGTTGAAGTCTCGGTTAGAACCGAGAGTGCGCGTAGGGCTAGAGCTAGGAGAGCGAGTGAGAGGCTCAGGGAATGGTGAGAAAGTACGAACTCATGGCTGCCGCCGTTTCCGCCACCATTGCCACCGCCGCCGATGCTGACACCGTCCCACCGTCCCCTCGTCAGCCCACTCTGTCGATCCCGGTGCCCCTGCAGCTGACTAAACTGCAGTTTCCGCTACCATCCTAACTTGCTCCAACACCCCTCACCGTCCACCCCCTTGTCGCCGATATCGCCACGGCACCTATGCCACATACGGCAATGCTTGCCACCAACCGCGTCGCCATCGCGAGCGCTCCGCGTCCGCCGACTGTTGCCGTGGACACGGAGTCCACCCAGATGGAACTCGCAGCGATTCAGCGCGCCGTCAAGGAGGGCTGGAGCCTGCTGCAGCCATGCTGGTATTTGACGCTGCCGCCAAAAACGACTCTCTGGTCTCTGGAGAAGCACAGCGCCGTCCTTGAAGGCCTTATGGAGTCAAAGAGTGGCGCAACTCTATTCACGCCCCTCCAGCCGACCACTGTCTTTCAAACCCCAGCTGCCGCAGCGACAGCCCCAACTGCTGCCCGAGAGCCAGGAAGGAAATTGAGAAATGGTCGGCTGTCGTTACCAGCCGCGACGCCAACATGTCTGGAAAGCAAGTGGCTGACAAAATAATGAAAGAAGTGGCGCCTGCGCTTGGCGTCCGCGAACATGAGGTGCGTGAGTTGAAGTGTGTTAGACGGAATGTCACAAAAAACAAGTAAAGTTCTAGTCGAGATATTCCGACTAGACGATACCCAGTTGCCTACTTTACGCGTACAGTCAGTGCTAGCAAGTATGTGTGTATGCGCAAACTGCATACTCAACTTCAATGTTCCATATCTAAACGGATTTTAATAAAAATTTCACAGAGAAACATCATGGACGGAGACAACAGTATTTCACCGAAGGTGTTTATGGAGCAGCTGTATGCCAACAACTTCAAGGAGGAGCTCTCCCCAACTGCCTTCAAAAAAAACGGTGCACATGGAGACAAAGACATGGTCCGTCACTAATGGTACCAGGATAAACCGGACGCTTGAAGTGGAAGAAAGCGCTGACCGTGTTCGACAAGACCGGACGGGTCAATATCATGTAGTTGTCGTACCAATGCCGGCCGCTCGTCCATACCTTTAGCTGCCATAGGTGCGTCGGATTCGGTGTCGGAATGCCGCTTTAAAAGCGAAGGTTGTCACCACTGTGACCAGCCCGGTCACATAGCAGCGAAGTGCACCAGCCCGGTGGACTGCCGAAACTGCCGCTTTAAGGGCTTCCTTCAAGGCATTACATGCTCTCGGAGGCTGTGCTCGCAAGGGTGCAAGCGTTTTTTCTGACCTCCGTATACTTCCAATTCAACACCGAACTGGAGCAGTATCTTGGATACCTCGATGCGGTGCTCCTGGAAGCCTGTAGAATTCCTGTCATCTTTGGGCTCGACGTGAACGCAGTATCCCTCTTAAGGTTCAGCAAGCACTTTGAGCTCTCTCGGAGGCATCTGAGCCTCCTTCTAGGAAGTCGAGCCGAGGCACTAAACAAACACAGCGCAAAGCGAACTCGACGTGACAATCGTCAGTACAGCAGCGTCAATGTCGGACGTTAGTGATCACAACATCATCACGGTTGTGATTACGCGCGATCCCAAACGTGCCGTCCTGAAATCTCACGAATGCACGCTGGCGATTGTTCGGGGATGAAGTGGCAAGGCTGGCAGCCGAATTGCCGGGAATTGCGTGGAAAGTGGTCTGGTGAAATGCCGGCCTTAGTACCAAGCGCCAAGAGGTCAGGAGACTGAGGCGATGGCTCCAGAATGCGCATCAGCATGGTCACGTTGACGATGCTGAGCGACTTGCGATTGAGCAAAGGATTTCTAGTAGCCGATACAAGAAGCTGATTTTGTCGAAGAAGGCGCTGTGGCGCGCCATCCCTTAGCACCTCACAGCGTTGTTTTCCCGCTGTAGAGTAAGGCCACTTTCCTATGGAAACGCCCTAGAGTAGTTGCGCTATTCAAGGAGCCCGATAAGGACAGGATCGATCCCAGTTCTTATCGTGGTATATGCCTGCTGCTAGTTCTTGTCAAGGTGTTTGAGGGTCTCATGGTGAATCTGATGAAGGAGGTGCTACCTACCGGCAGCAGATGGCAATTCGGATTTCGACGGAGACACGTGAAGTTCACGACGACGCAAGCGTCATAAAGTACGTGCTTGGCATCCACCGTTGATGAATCTACGCAGCTCCACTCGACGTGATCGAAAGCGCCCTTGAAATCGACGAAGAAGCTCGTACTTCAGAAGCCATCTTGTGAAGATGTTTCCTCTCTGCCAGGAGCGCAAGTATCGTCTGCAGGTATGGAGAGCACACTGATCCGGTGACACGAGGTTGCCCACATGGTTCCATCAGTGGTTCATTTATTCGGAACCTCATGATGGACGTGCTCCGCAAGCGCTTGGAGACTCTATGCCCGCTCAGCGTATATGCCGAGGACTTGTTTCTAATCGTCGAGGGAAATTCCCGCAGAGTCCTTGAAGAGAAAGGTACGGAGCTGATGTCCATCGAAGGAGCTTGGAGGAATGAGGTTGGTGTTGCTGTGTCTATCAGCAAATCGGCTCCAATGCTATTGAAAGGCAGGCTGCCACTTTACAGACCGCCGGTGGTACAGCTTGGTGCTTGCTGCCTGCTATATGTCAGGAAACACCGATACCTGGGCATCGTGTCTTTTCGTGATCGGCTGACTGGAGTCGTTGGGGCTGTGGCACTGTTTGGTGCCTCAGTGTGGTATGACCTGGCGATGACCCAAGTGACAGCCAAGAGCAAGTTGTTGTGTCAGCGGATGATCGTGGATGGATCTCTGCCGATCTGCCGCACAGTATCCCCTGTTGCGATGCAGGTACTTGCTGGAGTTCACTGCCATGCGCTTGGCAGTTAAGACCTTTCGCGTACCTGGGCTTGGCGTGTACCTGAATAATTGTGTCTGGAGAGTGTCGGCTGCAACTGGAGGGTGAGGGCAAGTTGGAAACGTGGTACAACCTAAACATTCAATAATTATCTATGCGTGTATATGTCTTAATATTATCTAATATATGACCCTGCCTGTAATACTATCTGCTAACTGCAGACAGCTCAACAGATGGTGTGA
Source organism: Scaptomyza tumidula (assembly GCA_035044465.1). Lineage (NCBI taxonomy): Eukaryota > Metazoa > Arthropoda > Insecta > Diptera > Drosophilidae > Scaptomyza > Scaptomyza tumidula. Next base: position 4,953 of record JAWNNW010000375.1, read on the forward strand.
AAACATATTTCTAATCACCAACCATGGCTCGGGTGCATCTGCTGACTGCAGCTAGCTCGACAGATGGTGTGAAACATATTTCTTATCATAACCCATAACCCATGGATTGGGTGCATCTTAACTGCTGTGTATCTGCAGCGTAAGATTTTCTGCTCTTGGTGAAATCGTTCAGTCACGTTTAACAAGCCCTGTAGAGATATAGTGCGAATGTCTGGCAAGCAAGTGCCTGAGAAAATTATGGAATAATGAAAAAAGTGGCGCTTTTGCTTGGCGTCCGCGTACATGAGGTGCGTGAGTTGAAGCGTGGTGACGCTGTATTTCGCAAGCCTTCAGTAAGCGAGTTGAAGCGAGTTGTCGAGAACGCCAAGTTCTCCGAGGAAGGTCAGAACGTCACATGTAAAGTGGTTCTCGTACAGATGCCGGCCGCTCGTCCGTACCTATGCCTATACGGATTTGACCATACAGTGTCGCAATGCCGCTTTTAAAGCGAAGTTTGTCGCCACTGTGGCCAGCCCGATCACATAGCAGTGAAGTGCACCAGCCCAGTGGACTGCCGAAAATGCCACTTTAATGGCTCCCTTCGGGGCATCACATGCTCTCAGAGGCTTGCCCCGTGCATGGTGCTGTGCTAGCGAGGATTCAAGCTAGACATTAATGTTTAGCTTCACCCAAGCCAATTTTGCCCGCGGCCAAGCTGCCAACATCGAGCTCAGAGTCCACATACGCGAATCTGGTCACAGCTTCGCTCTTGTCCAGGAGCCCTACGCTGACGCTTCCCCGAATGCGAGTTTTCGCCGACAAGCGTTTGAAGGCAGTAATCGTCGTGGACGACCCAGATGGCATCTTTATGCGATTGGAACCGCTTATCGCCGACTTTGGAGCATGCGTGAGTATCACTGGAAAACTTGGCTCGTTTTTCCTGACCTCTGTATACTGGCAATTCAACACTGAACTGGAGCCGTACCTTGGGTATCTAGATGCGATTATACTGCAAGCCAGTAGCATTCCTGTCATCTTCGGGCTCGACGCGAACGCAGTATCCCTCTTAAGGCTCAGCAAGCTCTCTGAGCTCTCTCGGAGGCATATGAACCATGACCGTGGTGAGCTGCTAGAACAGTGGTCGGCGAACCGGGGTAAATTAAAATTAAATTAAAAGTGAAATTTCTGGGGGACATGATTCTGAAAAGGTATTTCAGCATTTTGTATTCGGGGTAGCTTTTTTTTTTTTTTTTAGTCATCACTGGGTTAAGGTGAACATATTCGTGAAAAGAGTATATATTTCTCATTTTCAATTCTGGTGAATATCATCAAATATAAATACAGAGCATCATGGGGTGAGGGCAACTTCCACAACAATATTTCGGGGTAATGGCAACTTCCACAACAATATTCCTTCTTCAAATTTAGTGGACCCTTTTTTTTTTTTAGGTCGTAAACTTTTGCTCTTCAAATTTACTTTTTTTTTTAAGCTTTTCAAATTTTGCTCTGCAAATTTTGTGGACCTCTTTTTTTTTTAGGTCTTCAACTTTTGTCGTCGGGGGTAACGTCAAGCTTGACAAGGGAAATTTTGGGTAATGGTTGAAAGTTCGCCGGCCACTGTGCTAGGAGAATGCATTCTAGGAAGTCAAGCCGAGGTACTCACCATACACAGTGAAGTGTACACGTTATTGGAGATCACACTGTTCCTGTGACACGAGGTTGTGGTTCATTTATTTGGAACCTCATGACGGACGTGCTCCTCCACTGCTTGGAGCCTCTTTGCCCGGTCGGTGTTGCTTTGTCCATCAGCAAATCGGCCACAATGCTATTGAAAGGCTGTCACTTAACAGGCCGCCGGTGGTACGGCTTAGTCAAACAAGCCTGCAATATGTTAGGGAATACCGATATCTGGACAAAACAGTCAGCGATCAATTGAATTTCAGCCCGCATATCGAGTACCTGGAGAAGGTACGGTTGATCCTTTTTGCAGACGCTGCATTCGGAAAGCTGCAACTGGCGAGAGCAAGTTGGCAGCGTTGGCTTCCAGTCCCGGGCTAAATAGCTAAAACTGGTGTCACCCGAATGGTTGGCGAGCAGAAGAAAAACCTCCACAGTATGTCACTGCTTGCCGTATGAGGCGACTAAGAGAGACACCTGTGTTTCCAGTCCCGCTTTTAAGCAAAAACTGGTATCACCTTTGTTGTTGCCGGGCACGATAACCACCACAGTATGTCATTGCTTGTCGTATGAGGCTTAAAAAGATACCTTTTCTGATGCCCTGAGTCCGAGTCTGTGGCGACTAAAATAGGGAGGACAACCGAGACCTTAAGTCGACACCACGGGTTGAGTTCGCCTTCCAAGGCTGCTCATTTAAGGAAGTATTGTGGTGGTTTGTCTTTTCAGTGATAGTTTCAAACCCTCGCCAATTGGGATAATGCAAACCCGAACAGTGTACATTTAAAAACTGGTCAAAGGGGCGCTAGTCTGGCGCTTAAATCAAACTCGCTGTGCTATATCTTTGGATGTACGAGCACCGTGGCTGTAATTCTTCATATTCAAATGTCCCCATCACTCAGTTTGACTTTGATTGCCGTCGCGAGCGGACGTGCTTCGTTTTGTGGACGTGCCTCGTTTTCATCAAAATAACAAGCATGTAACGTTTAAATCGAACGGTGAACTATCTGCGTGTTTATTAGTGCGCGCGTATGCTGTAGCTTGAAGCAGTGTGAACAATAATCTAAGTGCGTGCTAATACCGATGCAAGCAGTGCAAGCGCGAACGTGAACCTTGGTGACGCTAAAGGAGTGCAAGACTTAATGCGGGCTAACGCCGATAAGCGGCACCTAAGCAGTAAGAACTTTTAGTGCGGGCTAACACAGATAACGGCTGTTTGTACCAAATATAATATAAAGTGTAATATTTAATAACAAAAGAAATGTTAAAAAATAAAAAAACAAAGAACACACTTCAAATGATATTGATCGTTACAATCGGATTTGTGGTTTTTTAAAACAATTGCATAAAAATTTTACCTTTATTTGCGCTGCACGTGGCGGGGAAGCAAGTGCAGACATGGAGAAGCAAGTGCAGACATTTTGAGTATATCGTTGCATAAATACACATATACATATGTACATACAAACAATAACCGTACGCATAAACTTATTGTCGAGCTTTCTCGACTAGAGACTTCTTACTTGTTTTTATTGTTAGAGATAGAGAAGCTCGACTTGATATTATAAATAGATACAAGAACAAATATTTTAAAATCAATAAAATCTTAAATATTGTTTCTAAGTAGTTTAATTTTTTTTTATTTTATATATATACTAGTTTAAGCAAAAGATTATGTTGTTACAAGATACAGCACGTGGTGGTACAGCAACGTCCATTTCCACTTTTACTCTTTTGCCTTTGATCTAAAAAGAAAAAAAAAAGTTCTGTGTTTTAGATTTACTTGGTTATACGCGCATCATGGCATAACAGCTTATCAAAAATTCCATTTTATTTATAAATGATATTAAATTAATAGAACAATTTATGGAATAAAATGATAACCCGTGTTGCTTTTAATCCTACAGACACGACACACAACACCATTTTTATACCCTGATCCCATTAAACATGGGAAAAAGGGTATAACGGTTTTGCGCAAATGTCTCCGACCACATAAAGTGTATATATTCTTGATCAGCATCATCAGTCGAGTCGATGTAGCCATGTCCTCAGAGACTCTAAGAGCTAGAGACTCCAGATTTCGAACTAAAGCTCGCTAATCCCTAGGCAGTACAAGTTTGTTTTCGATTTTCGATAACTCTTCCCGTCTGATATACACATGGGATCGATAACAACAAAATCTTGAATTTGCAAAACTTTGAGACGACATTTAAAACATAAGATAAAATAATGAAAATCTGTAAGATTTTTATTGAAATCTGTTAGGAAACACCGGAAATATCGGACATTGAAGTTGTGTATGCAGTATGCGCGAAGACACACACACATACTTGCAAGCACTGACTGTACTGTAAAGTATAGGGATCAGGGTATCGTCTAGTCGGGATTTCTCGACTAGAGCCTTCTAACTTGTTTACTACTAAAGTAATCTTAACAAAAGAACTTCAGATAAGAGTTGATAAATTAAAGTTCGTTATTGCTTTACAAGGAAGACTTGTTGAATTTCCTTGTAAATTAACTACTTATAATTGGGGTATTCAGGTCAGTAAGCTTACACAGGTCTGTAATAAAAACAAGTATTCGAGATATCCCGACTATACGAATCCCTGAACCGTATACTTTACGCGCACTGTGCTTGCAGTTATGTGTGAGTGTACGCACATACATGTGTGAGTGTATCATCGATTTGATGGACATCACAAATCTAGAGTGGCCATGTTGGTCTTGTTTGGAGCGGAAAAAATATATGGCAAACTTCATGGAGACTCAGCTTGGCTTTGAGGGAGTTTTCGGCCAGTTAAAAAACTTTGCCATAATTTCTCAATTGTGCAGAGAAACCTTAAGGAGAAAAATCTCTTGAGTGATTCTCAAAAGCGCAAAAAAGCCAATGTTGGGCCGTCATCGGAACCGGTCATGTCTGAAATTCAGCCAAACAATCCTGAGACCAAAAATAAAAATAAATATAAAATTAAAAACAGTTCTTCTGCCCCAGTCCCCAAAATTAACGAGATACCGGACTTAAACGCTATTTTCCCCATGGATGTCGTTTCATCTAATCCCGGTCCTTCGGCCTCTTTGGTGGTGAGTAGTGTTGACGTACTAGTTCAACCTAACAAACCAAATATATCCATAAGCCAATTGTTTCATTAGTCAAAAATATATCTTCGGTTGAAGATATAATCAAAAAATTTGTTGCCGTTCCACCTAAAAAACAAGTATTTGTTTCAAGGCTGTCCCCTGATTTGACATCAGATGATGTCAAGGTCTATATTAGGGCCAAATCAAAAGCCTAACTCACGGTGGAAAAATTCAAATCGCCTCCGATTGTATCTCCCACCTCAGTAGCTTTGCCTAAACCCCTCTCGATTCTGATAGTTCAAAAAACTAACAACATCCCTTGTACTTGGCTATCAGAATGTGAGAGGTATTTGTAGCAAACTCAGTAGTTTATATCTTAACAGTTACTCTTTTGCTTTTCATGTCATTGCCTTCACTGAAACTTGGTTAAGTCATGACATTCTTAGTACTGAAGTTGTATCCAGCAGATACTGTGTCCATAGAAAAGACCGTACGCTTCGATGTGGCGGAGGTGTGCTTATTGCTGTTGATGTAGTTTATTCTTTGGAGACAGTAATAGTAGGTTGTTCTATGGAATTCTATGGAAGAATTTGTTGCTGTTAAGTTGTATTTAAATGGTGTTGGTATTTTTGTTACTTGCTCCTATATACCCCCTTCCTCCGATAGCACTGTTTAGGATACTCATTTGTCTGCTGTTTCTGCTTGTTTCTTGCATGCTTTCGGATCGCGATTTCCTTGTAGTTCTTGGTGATTTCAATATTGCTGAAGTAACTTGGATTTCGTGTCCCGATTCTGGTGCCCTGACCCCCTCGGAACAGAATGAATTTTTGATTAACTTACTTGGGATATCATTGAATCAAATAAATGATATCCCAAATTCTCTTAATAAAATGCTTGATCTGGTTTTTGTTTTGGATTCATCCTCCTCATCCATTACCCGATCACAACCCATATCATATCCAGAAGACTTATACCACCCAACGTTGGAGGTGTCGATCACTTTACCCTACCGGGTGCTATGCCCCAGTAGAAATCGTTTAAGCCGTGTATGTCAGTTTCGGAAAACCGATTTTGCAAAACTTACTCGGCTGTTGGTCCTGACTGACTGGTCCGACTACGGGTCTGAAAATTTGGACGTGGCAATCAGTATTGTTTATAATACTTTAAATTCGTTATTTGATTTGTGTGTTCCTTAATGAACGCCAAACAGGTCAAATAAACCTGTGTGGTTTACCAGAGAGTTGACAATTCTAAAAAATC